>SSNR01000080.1:7484-41788 GCA_006937965.1 Callopanchax toddi
TTCCTGAAGGTCAATGACACAGGTGCCCCTGTGTCTGGTAATCTCTAAAACTCAAGCTCTGATTCATTTTTGATTGACTCTGTCTGGTGGAAAGGTACCACAAACCTTTCTTCCCTTTGGTTCATGATGACCCACGATGTCCTCCATCATCGGATTGGTATTTCAAGGCAACGACCTTCTGCTAGGAGTCCTCGTCTTGAAATAAGGGGGGATATGTAGCGCTGGCAAAGCGTTACTATCTCTGATTTCTGACATCTGGTTCACCACCACAATAACTCATCTTTTTCCTAATAACTTGGATTAAAATGACTCTTTTATTATGTTGTAACCTGAATCAACATTCCTTCCAGGACCGGTCGTGTCGGAAGACTAAGAAGATTTCCTTTAATTAATAATTAAACTTAAGAACTCTTTGATGTCTCATTCTAAAAAGACACTACCTTTAATCCACTGTCCAGAAATGTCTTAATATGATTAATTCATTTTCTTCCAGTATTCATGAATGTTGATGTTGCATCAGTATTATTTTATGATTTCTACTTTTGCTAAAAGGTTAAAACATATTAGTAATCCATTAAACTTCCTGGGTTTCTAATGACGAGAACCACGTGACTTGGTAACTCTTTCCCCATTGGGCCACGCGTCCAAAGTGCCCTCTGTCAGCTTCCTGCCTGGAAGCTACCGAGAGTTCTTGAGTTCTCGTCAACCCCACGACGAGAGAACACGGCCTCCGTTTTCCTCCGCTACACGGAAGGCCTCGATGCCGACCGAGCTCGTGAGTAACCAGCCTCACCGGTCGAGAACATTGCTCCGGCTAAGAAGCCAGACACCATCGGTCTGCTTCTTTCCACCTGCCATGGGAAAGCCAGTTAGCCTCTGCACCAGCCGATCATGGAGCCGCTGATACCGACTCGCTCAGACACCTCCGGGCCCCCGGGGATAACCGAGGCTCGTCCGATCAACGACCGCACCGACGAGCTTCCACCTCCACGCCGAGGCGATCTGGAGCGGTTTCAGCAAGGTACCACCCGATCTGGTAAAACCGAGGCTATTGATAAATAACACTCGATCCAGTTAGCTCAGCTCCCCTCCTCACTAGCCGAGATCCCTAGATATTAACATATCACGGGCTCTCGTCATTAACTCTCAGCTTAATAACCTCAGAAGAATCTCTTAAGATGCAACTATCTACCTCACGTCTGTCTGTTTATTCAATCTGTTTTCTTTAATAAAATAACTGAAGTCTAAGTCAGCTTCTGGTTTATAACTTTCAAATATACGTACGTAGGTCTCCCTTTGAATCAAAAGAATCTAGAAAGCCTGCATAACCATCAGTTTAGTGAAGGTAGCTAACAGTGATTAGCATTAAAACCAACAAAACTAAGCTGATAACCTTGCAGAAGTGTGTTCGTACTATAACGATAAAATCAGGTTATATTACGCTACATCCACCTATAACTAATACAGTCAGATAATTAATGTTACAATTCAGACAACAACCACTAACCAAGCAAGTCATGACAATCAGCTCAACTAATGAAGGGAATTAACAACAAAATAAAGTCAAATCCACTGATATGTCCCATCAAACCCGATCAGACCAAACTTCTTTAAAACGCCATAATAATGTATTGAAAAGTTGAGAAAACTCATAAAAAACAGGCTAAACTACAAAAACCAACGTATTCAATCAGCAGTACCTGTATTTCTCTAACATTCGGCAGACACCTCAACAAACAAATGTCGCTATTTAAGGTATAAATTCACTCATCAGGACTTAGCACTGCTAGCCACGGCTAGCTCTGCCTATGGGGTTTTTGAATGGGAAAATCTGCGACAGGCACATAGTTATTAAGAAAAATGAAACAAACAAACGAAGTCACTCAGCATTGAGTTGATTAAATCAGGACAAATTGAATCATTCGGCTTGTTTTCACAAGCGGGCAAGAAGGATTCTTTGAATAAATATCCATTTTCTACCCTCCATTAAAAAGAGAGCAAGAACTTCCGGTTTCGGTCTGAGCAACACTCCGGTCTCCTGCCGTTGTGCGCATGTGACACAGGGACGCTGAAGACCTGCGTCCCGTTCGATCTCCTATTTTTTGCACTCAGTGCGCATGCGTCAGGAGCAGAAAACAATGTCAGGACGGCGTTCGGTCCAGACATGCGCAGTAGAACCCAAAGAAACACGACCTATTGGTCCGGTAAAAAATAGTAAGAAAACCTTTCTAAACTACACCTAAATACAGATTATACACAGCACTTATTGTATATATAATGGATGGCTCGTTTAGTTTGATTTTCATGTTAGTCTGTTATTTTTGTGATCCCTATTCCTCTTTGTCTTCCTCTTGGGACTGGTGGGGCGGCGCCCGAGCGCCCCTATGGACGGGCCGCCATGGGTTAAGCCTGATTTATACTTCTCCGTCTGCGTCGTTACGGAGACACGCAACGCCATTATGCGTCGACGCAAGCTCTCTACGACATGCTCGCAGAGGCTGACGGAGACATGCCCAAAATTCTAACTATGCGTCGAAAGCGACGGACAACGCATGCCTGTGATTGATCGGCTCAACACCCCGTGATCATTTCCGGCATGATGCCGCTATCAACAGAGTAGTAATAGTAGAATCTCAGGGAAGCAGATATGGATCAGCTCGAGAAACGTCTGGCAGAAGAAGTACAACATTTATTTAATCCATCAGTGTCCCTAAAGGGTTGAACAAGAGCTACATATTCACTCGTCGTCTGCCTCGTCCTCACTGAACGGACGGACAGACATTCAACAGACTCCTGTTGTTGTCTCCTCACTCCTGTTTAATTCTTTTTAACAACATTGTTTGTTCCTCCAGATCAATCTGTTCAAACTCAATCAAAATTCGCTCTGTCAGCCATTAATGAGCAGAAATAAATAAACGTTGGTCGACCGAGGCATTACTGCAGAAAAGTTATGTGCCCTCTGCTGTCCTGGTGGAGAATTGCTTCACAACACTGACGGAGAAGTAAAAATGAAAAACGTTTCTGTCAATACGTGTGCATGTGAGCGCAAACGTGCTGTCGGAGAAGTATAAATCAGGCTTCAGGGTTAGGGTTAGGGCTAGGGTTAGGTTAGGGTTGCATATGTATGCAACAAATTTCTTTGTGATTCATAAAAACAATCTTTTTATACAATAAAATACCACTAAAAGGTCACTCAGCAGTGTTGTTCCTTTCCTGTGATGCAAATCATCAGATAATCTACCGTATTGACCCAAATAGGACGACCTCGATTATAAGACAACCCCCCGTTTTCAAGACTGGTCTTCAGAAAAAAAGACTACATTCACTTTTTAAAGATTTATTTTATTGAAATTTTGAGAAAGTCAGTTAAATAATGCAGTAATTACAGACTGCTTTAATATTTGCCTATTAACCAGGGGTTAAAGTTCTCTGTCGTGGCAACAAGTGGAAAAACAAAAAGAGAAAAATGTTCAGTTAAATCTCATTCTCTCTTTTTCTTTTCACGTTCTCTCTTGGGTTCAGAATCTCCCTCTCTCTCTCTCTCTCTCTCTCTCTCTCTCTCTCTCTCTCTCTCTCTCCCTCTGTGTGTGTGTTTGTGTGTGTGGCGCAAAATGAAGAAACGAGAGAATAGTGAAGGTAACGTGTGTAGATTTAGTGTGGATGGAGGTGACGTGTGCCCACCAATAACTTGATCTAAGGGTACAGAAATAGCGCTGCGTACCCACCCAGACAGAGCCAGTCCAGCAGACATCAGCGGAAGGAGGTGTGTGTGGATCACCTGACAGAGCCCTCCACCTGGACAGAAGTCCGCGCTGAGACCTCCTGCCCTGGGTCTGGATGTGGACCTGGCTGGACTGATCATCGCTCATTTTAATCCCCAGTGGGCCTGTAACTTTAGTCTGGTCCAGACCGGGACCGGTCATGATTGGACCTGAGCTTCCTGTTTCTGCCGCATTTACAAAAAGCCTGCGCCCTCTGCTGGTGCGGTCGTGCAATGACCCCAAACAACTAGACCCCGATTATAAGACAACCCCGCATTTTACATTATTTTTAATGAAAAAAAACATTGTCTTATATTTGGGTCAATACAGTACTTACATTTTTTTCTTGGTAGCTAACAAGTTAACCAACACTGGCTGTGAGAACACTGTTAGACTACAGAACATAAACATAGCGTCACATGTTCTATTCCACTGTTTTAATTGGATGATCTGAACTCGGGCTGTGGGGTTTGTGCCCCATGTCTGACTACAGAGAGCGTCCTTTCAGATGTTCTTTATTTAAACTAATGATGTTGGAGACCCAACCTTCAGTACCTCAAGAAGATTTAACCTGAACTGGTCAGGATTCTGGCAAAGACTTAAATACCGGTATTCAAACAAACGTTTATAACTAAATCTTCTTGGTAACAGAATTGTTTAAAAAAAATATTAGTCTAAAACAAACTATTATTTTACCACTGATTATTTTAATTGTGCATAAAGCTCCACAGCGCCCCCTGGTGGGGCCCGGCCCCACCGGCCCCTAATGCAGAGACACCGCAGATGACTGGATCACCTGGGTTCACTTAAATTGGACTTCATCAGGTAACGTTGAGTGTTTTATCACTAATTACTACATAACTAGAAGTTGATTTAAATGAAAAACGGTGACAAAACATTGAGTTAAAACAGAAACATCAGGAAACGTCCTGGTCCTGGAGTTGAGGTTAAATATACAGGTTTGTATCGATGTTTGGTTTAAGATAGAGTAGTTTTCAGAATATGAAGGTCATTTTAGACCCGACTTCGAGCACCGCTCCACCTGACCTCCTCCTGTTCATGTTGGGTCTCACTTGATATCGTGGACATCTCTGTGTTCGGCGCCCTGAGAGCCCTTTGCTGCCGGTTTCTCCACCTCAGGCGTTCCACTCGTGCACATGAAGAACATGGCGGTCCCAGAACAGAAACTTTATCTGCAAATACAACTTTCATCTGAGTTCTTCATGACGAGTGGTCCTAACTGAGGTGTTTATTACTGGAGCGTGGACATTTCTGCTCTGAGGAAACAGTTACAGCCTGAAGGTTTCAGGGTAAATCACACGGCTGCATTCCATTTCTGCAGCTGGTTGTTCTGTAGAACTTATAAAAACTTTTATCAGTTCTTTCTTTATTTAATTTCCTTTCTATTATTCCGTTTCCTGTTATTTATTCCCTACTCTGCCTTTTCTTTTGGCATCCTGTTTTCTTTTTATTCTCGTGTCAGAACGTGTCTCATGCTTTTGGCTCCTTCCTCCTCCTGAATCCTCCTCCTCCTCCTCTTTTAGAGGCAGGAATTGATTTGATCACTAATTGTGTTGAAACAAACCGAAGTTGATTAATTCTCAGCGGTGCTCTGATAAACGAGCTCTGATTAACGAGTCCACGGATGATAAAAAACAAACTTGTGAACAGAAGAGAGGAACTCCTCACACTGTGAGCCGCAGACGGATCACTGCCTCCTTTAGCCTCCTGGCTAATTAGAATTCACTGTATGCATCCATTTGTTGGTATTCTTTATGTGTGTGTGTGTGTGTGTGTAGTCATTGATCAGGCTGACAGAGACTTATTATGGTGTCACTTCCTGCGACCCCTTTTGACCCCGCTGCTGGTGAAAGTGTGTTTGCGTGTGTGTTTGCGTGTGTGTGTTTGTCCTGCTAATAACGTGTCAGCTTCCAACACAAAGAGCTAAAGGTGACACTTCCTCCCAGGAGGAAAACGCCCACATCCTCTAATCCTCGGCTCTGATTCTCGTTCTCATAAACGCCATCGTCTCTAAGAGCCGCCGGATTCATTCTCATGTCTGAGTTTCTGACTGACGCTAAGGTTCACGGCCCGTTTCACTTTGAAGATTTGATCTCACCAGATTCTGAGTTTTTAAAGCAACAAACATTTTATGCATTTGAATTTTTGTTTTCAGATTTCACATTTGTATAAACTGATAAAATGTTGAAATATTTCTAGAAAAATTGAAACGCTCAGAAATTTGAAAAACTTTCTAGAAAAAATTGTAATATTTGTATAAAAAGGTCAAAATGTTGAGAAATGTATGATAGTTCTAGAAAAAACTTGAAATGTTTCTCTCAACAGTTTCTTTGAAGCAATGAATTCAAAAACACTAAAATGTTTAGATTTTTTGTTTTCTAATTTATATATTTCTATGAAAAGTTGAGATATTATGAAAAGGTTTCAATATTAATTTTAGAAGACTTGAAAAGTTGAGGAATTTGAAAAACGATCTGTAGAATAAAGTTTTAATGTTTTTCTCTGCAGAGTTGTTTAAGTTTTTAAGTATCTCGGGGTCTTGTTCACGAGTGAGCGGGAGATGGACAAGTGGAATGGAGCAGCGTCTGCAGTGATGGACGCTGAACCGATCGGCTGTGGTGAAGAAGGAGCTGAGACAAAAAGCAAGGCTCTCGATTTACCGATCGATCTAGGACCCAGTCCTCACCTGGTCATGAGCTTTGGGCCAAAATGAGTTTCCTTCCCAGGGTGGCCAGGCTCAGCCTTAGAGGTAGGGTAAGGAGCTCGGACATCCAGGAGGGACTCGGAGTAGAGCCGCTGCTCCTCCACATCGAAAGGAGGTGGTTCATCTGGTCAGGATGCCTCCTGGACGCCTCCCTCGGGAGGTGTTCTGGGCATGTCCTGCCGGCAGGAGGCCCCCGGGTCGACCCAGGACACGCTGGAGGAAATACATGTTCAGGTTGGCCGGGGAGAGGTTGGACTGGGATGACTGAATTGGAATGCTGCCTCCGCGACCCGGAGCCAGATAAACGGAGGAAGGCGAGGTGAGTTTTTTAAGTATTGAATTGAAAACAAACATTTTATGAATTTTATGTGTTTGTATATAAGTCATTTTATTTTCATAGATTTTTTCTAATTAAATGTTTTTAAATAAGAAATACCTCTAATAATAAGTTAAATTTGAAAATAAATGATCTCTCTTCATAAAATTTTAGTCTGAAATCCATAATCAGTGTAATGATTTTGAATATTGAGTTGATTAAATTTAATTAAATTCTGATAAACTGAGCAAAATTATGATGATTGTGCAAAACATAAGTAATTAGTACTAAAGTCTTTATTTTTTATTTTAATGTGGCGTTTAATCAGTTAGTGATGCTCATGGCTTGTTAGATCAGGAGAGACACTGCTGCAGATTGATGACTATAACAGGTATTTAAAACAACTCTTTCTCAATAAGGTCATACATTAAAACTTTATAATACCTAAAGAAATATCAGCAACTCAATACATACTCTATTATTACTGAATTATTACTATAGAAATTAACGAGTACGTTTGACAGATAACATTAAATCATGATGTGCAGCAACATGTCAATAAATAATTAAATTATAAAATCATAAAAATAATCATATCATAAAATAATTAAATCATATGGTTTTTAAAAATGAAATATTTTTATTGGTCGCATATTTAATTCTTCATTTAAATTATCGAGTTGAGCTAATGTGTTAGGTTTCATGAGTTCCAATCTATTTAATGGAAATAAACTTTAAAATGTCACCTTTTGCCATGTATGTATAAACTTTATATGAAGATGTCCACAGTTTATTCTCATCGTTATGATTATAATTGTGGGTTCTGACGGATAAAGCTGTAACTCCTCCTGACTGACAGCTGAGATGAACAGCTCCCCTCATTAGAGCGCCTCAGGTTAGAAGTCAAAACAGTCAAAGTCTGTTTCTTCTCTTCAAACATTTGATTTTTCCTTGTTAGAGCAGATCTGGGGTTGAAGTCTGCCGACACTCCAGCATGATTACAGCTGACCTCTCTGATCGGGCGTCACCTCTCCCAGACATTCCCATCACGGTGAAACGAGACCCGCCAACAGGTCGCTCCCCCGAGTCGTGGAGCCCATTAACCTCACAGGACTCGCTGCACTTTAAACAACCATTTAGCTTCCTCTCCAGAGAGCCGTGCACTTACAGGTACAGCTCCAAAACATTACAAAATCATCAAAAGTTTAATACTTTTTGTCACTCGTCTCAGAAAATGAAACTTATATATTATATAGATTCATAGAGAGGGAAGTATTTTAACCTGTAATGTTGATGATTATGTTTGACAGGTAAAACACTGAACTCAGTGTTTAGAAATGACATAAGATAAATCAAACAGGATGTTTTAAACAGAAACGTCAGGTAATTTAATTTCTATCCACTCAACTCCTGGTTGCATCGATGCCTGGTGGCATGGAGGAGATCAGCCTGATGGAAGTCCAGGTAGCTCTGATAGCAGCCTTCCTCTGGACATTCCCCCATATGGGGTTCAGGTGAGGTCAGTCTGCTGACCAATCAGAGCTCAGTAACATGAAGCAGTTTCTGGTACCTTTGTCTCTGTGGGCCGGAACCAGGTCCTGCTGGAAAACGAGTTTCTTTCTGGGATAAGTTACAAAATACTGAACATTTTCATGATATTTACATTTTTGGAATGTACCTCTGCTGTAAAATATCTCTATTCTTCAGACTTCACAAGTCCCGCCTACTTTTGTGACTAAATGTTAGATTTTTAAAAGTGAAGGGTTTTGGCACCATTTTGAACCATGGAAACTTTTACTCATAGTAGAAAGTTCCTTGAAGGACCTCAGTTTGGAGAAACAGACATTATTCTGAGTGGATTGACATGCTAATGGCTAGTCTGAACAAGAACAAAGTGAACTGATAAAACAACAAAGTCCAAAATGAAAATGTCAAACAGGTTTAAGTAAATGTTTTAAACAATTCTTTACAATGACACCAATTCTACATTATGGTATTATTCAAACACATTTGCAGGTGCTAATAGCAGTAGCATCAGCTAGCCATCTGGCTAACTTCCAGCAGGACTTTCATCAGAGACCATGTGATGTGAGATTGATGTTTTCATCAATTCTGAAATGTTTTGTGTGAACTGCTGTAAATTTAACACATTAAAGTGGGTTTAGCTTTGGTTTTGGCTTCGCCCTGGCTAGCTGTTTTCTTATAAGTCTGGTTTTAATTAATTATTTCTCCAAACTGAGGTTGTTCAAAGAGACATCTACTACAGGAAAGATGTTCATAACTTTTTATCAAAAACCCTCTTGATCCAATTTTTGTTTTCAAATTTTTAAATTGGGATATAAATTATTAAAAGAGAATTAAACACAAACCATTAAAAAATATATCTGAATAGGACAAAATGATTCCAGAAAACCTCAACTTGTCAACTCTTCACACATAGAGAGGAAAACCTGAAGCAGTCAAACTGTGACTGAGCAGAAATAGAGAGAAGCATCCCGTCTGCTTCAGGCTGCCTGATGACCTCTGACCTTTGGACAGCCGACCTCTCTCCAGCTCTTCTTCTGCTCGACCTCCCCTCCTGGGGGACTAACCTTGTTAAATAAAGCTTCATCTAAAATAACTCCATCCTTCCTGTCAGCGCTGCCCCGTAATAAATCCTACATCAAACAGGAGGAGCCTCGGATCGATGAGCAGACGTCCGACTGCGTTCCTTTATCTGAGCTCAACTCATGACGAGGCTTTTATGAGCTGAAGACGGCTGGGATAAATTTACACCGAGCCCTGGTTCTGTCTTTACATTAAAAGCAAATCAGTGACGCCTGTGTTCATAATTCAGAGAACATTAAATAATATTCTTGTGCTTCTGCGTCAAAGCTAAAAACAGCCTTAGATTAGTCACAAGGATAACGATTTACCGCCATCAGAAGGACTATTTCTAGCTCTGCCTGGATGAAAATACCCTGGTTTAACAGGAAGTGATGTCATTAAAGACGGTGGGTCAGGTAGGACAGCTGTGATCCTTCTGAAGGGATTAAAAAATAAATGTTGGAGAAATTCCCTCAGGGGGGAGGGGTTATTCTCATTTCAGCTCCAAAAAGTTGTTTAATAAACATCTTGATTTAATCAAAGTTGTTACATTGAATAAGTTAGCTGCTTGTAACCAGTGGAAATAAGATTTTAAATGATTTGACTGTGTTGCCTTGTGGATTACAGGAAGAGAAACACGAGTTGTACTTCAGGTTTACGACGTATAAAATACAGATTGATGCAATTCCATTAAAACTGCATGCTGGAACTATATAAATGTATTATTCATAAGAACTGAGAGACAGAATAGCTCCCATAAAACAACAAAATAAAAGTCTCAGTCTGAAATATGAAGAATAAAAATATTATTGAAGTGAATCAGCCGAGCAGAGCACATTAAAACCAAACGCTGTGTGTGTGTGTGTGTGTGTGTGTGTGTGTGTGTGTGTGTGTGTGTGTGTGTGTGTGTTACCTCGCTGCCTTCTGAATGATGATTGTGTTGAAAAGAATCTTTTATTTATCAGTTCTTTTCTTGGGAGTCATCCAGTATGTTTTTCCTGTGTTTTGGTAGCAAACATCAAATCTAATCAAATTTTAAAAAAATGACCAAACCTGAAAGACGCTGAAGAATAAACCCCCGCACTGAGCTTGAACCCAGAGAAGGTGTTTCACGGTTCAGCTGTGATAATCCGTCTTTCTACTGGAACCTTGACTTTTCTGTCTGAACATCCTGAGGCAGCCCAGGTGTGTGATGTTAGTTAATAATGTATGTCTGTGTAAAACAGACCAGAAGTTCTTCTCACACCATTTAGCAAAGCTGTGCTTAAAGTACGGTGGCCTGCTGGGGCCACTCAGAAAAAAACATGACAAAGACAAACTTCCTGAATCCCAGAGTAAAATTCAAACGTTGGGGAAAAAACTATTTCTGGGAAAAGGCTGAGATGTAGAGAAAAAGCGGAAATACTACTTCTGTACAAAAACATAGAAATGTTGATAAGAAGTTTGAATACTTTTGCTAGAAAAGTCCAAATTTAGAGGAAAATTTGACATGCTAAGAAAAAAGTTAAGAACTTCCTAAAAAAGTAGAAATGAGAAAAAAGTTGAAGTGCTAAACTGACTAATTTAGTCAGACTAAACTGTTAACATTTTCATTAAAAAGTTGGAATATTATTCCTTTGAAATCTGTTAAAATGATGAGGAACATGAAAACCTTCAAGAAAAAAGTTCAAATGTAAAAAAATACAGTATTTCTTGGAGAAAAAAAAATTGAAATGTCAAGGAAAAAGGAAAAAACTCTTTCAAGAAAAAGTTGAAAAGGATGAGAAAGACGTTGAAAACCTATTTATAGGAAAAAATAAAATGTAAAAACCGATAGACTATTATTTCCTGAAATATGTTGAATTGTTGTTGAAATGCTGAAATACTTTTTCAAGAGAAAGTTGGGAAACATTCTTGAAAAAAGTTGAAATGTTGAGAAAGAAAAGAGTAAAGCTCCCAGGACTTGGCTCCTGAACCTGACTTTCTTCCTGCTCTGGCTTTGGGCTATTCTGGACACAAACATCCGTCTTCCTTCAGAGTGTCGTGATAAAGAATTGTTTTTTAAACCTTCCTTGCAGCAGCTTTGTGTTTGATTTTCTTTAAACTCTTTTTGTTCCAGTGTTTGAGTCAGGATGCTGAATCTACTTGTTTGATAACCGTGACATAGGACTTTTACTGTCAGCTCTACCTAACAGTTCTACTTTTATATTAACTCCAACCTAATAAACAACAGTTATTAGAAACAGCAGCAGGAGGAAACTCCAGCAGGAACATCTGAATATTCCTGACAGACTGAGTCGAAACTGGAGCTTAAACATCTCATGGGGCTTAAAGATGGTAGGTTTCTATCAAAGATCTCAGGATGTGCTGAAGAAAGAGCAGATAGAGAAATAACAGTAGAGTCCCAAACTCACGACCTTGTGGGACACCACAAACGAAGGAGGAGGAAGAAACATTCAGACATATGAGGAGAAAGCTCAGGCTCCACTTTACAATAAGACCTCTCCTATTATAGTTATTAAAACACTTTTTAGACCAACACAACGTTGTTCACACATGAAGGACAAAGTGTTGGTTTCTCCATAGTGCTCGTATGTAAAACAGCATTTTAAAACCACCAACTCAGAATGATACTGCGTTGGTTTACCTTGTGTGGCTTTTGTTTGAATCAATTTGGAATGAATTGGATTGTTTTAGATTATAATTGATTAAACCAGCCTTCACAACAGCAGAATGGTCGTTCCCGCATCACGGTTTAGAAATCTGGGTCAGATCAGAGAAACGTGTATTTAAAAAGCCACTTTTCCTGAGCTGACAGAAAACACTTGGATTGTTTAAAACCAGTTCCCAGTCAATGTATCCATTCTCAGGATCCATATCCAGACTCAACATGAGTCATGATGCATTCGCTGCACCTCTGAAACCACAGCTCTCTGGTCACCAGTAAATCCTTCTGAGCAGTTCCCTCATAAAGCTTCGTCAGGGTTTTGAACAACGTTTTATTAGATCAAGACAAACAAATCAACCAGAATCAGCGTTGCTAATGAAGTCTATTTGTTCCAGAAGCTGCTGGTTTCTGGGTTTCTGCTGGAGTTGGAGTGGAGATAACTACTTCTTCTTCTTGGCAGATAATGAGGCTTTAATTATCCCAGAAACTAACGACGTTCAGGAGCCCTGTTCTGGCAACAAACGATTAAAATTGTATGTTTTTACCCGACTCAGCTTCAGGCTGATTTATTGTCCACTTCCTGGTTTTAATTTGGTTTTTTTAGTTTATCAATTAACATCTAATTTCTGTAAAACAAACAAAAGAAGAGTAAAAAGAGTTAAACTGAAAAGCATGGAGTCTCTGTCTCCTCGGGCTGTGAATTCGTTCCTGCTCTGATCCTCTGATGATGGCATTTAGAAATGTTTCTGAATTGAGTTATGGTCAAAAGTCACGTATTATTCATCACCATGGAAACGGACACACCCTAAACATGGGACGTTCTGCTAAAAGGACCCAGCAGCGTCTGAGAGGCCGGATGTGTGTGTGTGTGTGTGTGTCTGTGTGTGGAGGTTTCAGCGGCGGCGGATGATTAAATTAACTTTATGTGTGTGTCCTCGGGCAGAGGACCAGCTCTCTCATCCACACTTCTTAATGGGATTTAATGCCGAGCTGTCCAGCTAACACACACGCGCGCACGCACACACACACACACACACACACACACACACACACACACACACACACACACACACACACACACACTTCATCCAACACAATTTTAATCATAACTTCCTGCCTTTTTGCCCAGTTTCACTTTGACTGACACACAGCAGCAAGAAATTACTCCAAACAACCGTAGGAGACGCTGAAGCAGTTTTATTAGTCACGATTTTTTTTTATTTACTGAAATAAGTTTCTCAATTATCAATCTAAATGTTTTCAATGACTTGAAAAAATACGGAAATCTAAAAATGAGCATACGGCAGAAGTTTAGTTGTGCACTGCTCAATATGCTAATGATCAAACATTGGCAGCTAATAGTGTCAAAAATGTTTTTCTTTAAATTCTCATCAACAAGACACAAAAACAGTTTTACAGTTCTATTAATTAGTTCCCTCTTTTATGTCAGTTTTACTTTAACACACAGCAGCAAAGAATGAATTTCCTGAGTCAAAATGCAGGATGCTGAATTAGCATGCTTTTTTTTTAAAGCTAACAAATGGATTGTTGTAATTCTTTGTAGAAAATCTGTTCTTTAATGAGTAAAAATCATTAATAGGCTCCCAACTTTGAAAAAATCACTAATGCAAGAGGGAAATTTTAAATTGTCCTCTGTTTTTATGCCAATTATTAAATGTTAGCATGCTAATTCAAATTCAAGACTAATTAATCCAAAAAGCAACTAATAGTAAACAAAACTCTTAACTTAGGTTTCAAATACTAATGGTGTGTACTTGTATTGCGCTTTCTAAGTCCTAGAACTCCCAAAGCGCTTCACACTACATAGACACATTCACCCATTCACACACACGCTGATGGCAGTTAGCTTCATTTTAGCCACAGCTGCCCTGGGGCAGACTGTCAGAGGCTGGAGTCACCACAAACAATCTGGTGCCTCTGGGCCCTCCTCACCACCACCAGCAGTAGGCAAGCTGGGTGAAGTGTCTTACCCAAGGACACAACGAACCCAGACGGAGCTGGGATCGAATCGGTGACCCTCCGGTTACCAGACCAGCCACTCTACCAACTGAGCCACACGCCGCCCCACACACTACTACTACCACTGTGTGTGTAGTAGTCTATGTGTGTACTGTAGTAGTATGTGTGCATGTTTGTAGTTGTTTGCTAGCTTAATGCTAACACCTATGGAAAAATGCATTCAATGCTAACAGTTAGCGTCTAAGGTGAAAAAGCCTTAAAGCCATACTCAGTAGCCAGGTAAACAATGTAGCTTTTAACGGGTTTTTTTAAGCCTCTTAACAACGTTCTAATATAATATAGCCATAAATATATTGTGGAGATTTTAAAAAAGCGAAATAAATCAATAAAGTAGTTGCCTTGCAGTTCTCTAAAAACTTCAGCCAATCCTATCGTTCGGACCGAACGATAGGATTGGACAATCCAGCTGTCTGTCTGCCGCATTTCCTCACTGCTTGGATTGGCATTAATTCGCCCGGACACATTTTGGGGCAGAACATCCCGGAAGTGAAAGTGAAAGTAGAAGTGGCGCTTATTGCTTCCATTTTAAGATAAAAATACCAGAGTCCCCCCCAAAAAACACCTTTTCAGCTAGCAGAAAACTAAAAATGTTTGGAGGTGAAAAGAGGAAAAGCTGGAGGAACGTTTCTACAGCTGAAGTAAGACTTTGCTTTGTCACCTTTGCAAACCGTGGTCCCAATATGGGACCACCGTGGTCCCAATATGGGACCACCGTGGTCCCAGCCGCAGGAGGCTGGCGTATGGATTTTACCCGACGGGAGGGGTGAGTTCAACGAGACGTGTTTCTGTAAAATAGCTAGCGAGACCTCGTTTGTTTACCTGGCTACTGAGTATGGCTTTAAAGAGCATATATTAAGTTCTTTTTTTTTTTAATTCTGATAAAACTCTGTCCAAAAATACTATTTGAAATGTTTATTAAGGGTATTTTGTTTTACAATACATTTTTTTAAACCATTTTTCTAGTCAAAAGTGCCCCTTTTTGCAAAGCTTCTAAAAACGCTTTTTTTTCCATATGTGGACCTGTGACGTCAGCTAAGGGAGCTCCTAGCTAGGTGGCGCTGCTTACAGTGTTGTCAGATGTAGATAAATAAAGTATTTGTAGGATAATTTAACACTCTGTATGATCAATAATCCCATAAATATGATCAATTGAGCCCTTTGTTGTGTGGAGTTTGTGTAACAGATGCTTGTTTTAATCATTGTGTTAGATTTTTTAAAGCTAAACTACTTTAACATCTCAGACTGGCACCGCTCTAGTCTGCCAGCTGCCTGCTCGCTGTCGGCGATGAGTTGTTAGTTTTAGGTTAGAGCGCTCTCTTTAATCGAGTCGGTGTGTATTCATTTTAATAAAAAATGCTAAATTATTATGTTTATGAATGCCAATCGCCAGTCTGTCAGGACACTGAGTCAACAACGGGACGGCTTCCTTACCGGTGTGGTGACTTCTGTTTGGAGACGAAAAACCCCGGTGGTCCTGGTCTAGTCCAGGACTGGATGTGATGGAGTCCCACTTACCGACGAAAAACATTCAGTGTGACTCTAAACAGGCGCCGTTACTTCGATCCATTCACCGGAACCGCTGTTAGCACGCAGCAGCTAACAAGAGCTAACCGCTGTTAGCATGCAGCAGCTAACAGGAGCTAACGGGGAGACTTGAGTCTCGTTTCCATGCCAGGTTTGGTACGGTTCGTGGTGGGTCGTAGTTCGGTACCGATCAGCGATTTCATGAGAGCATTTCCTTCAGGTGTCTGACCCTCACCTGGCTGGCGGGGTACAGTAAATCCATGCTGCGATGCTCTCCAGAGGGGATTCCCGTTCCCAGCGGCTCCCAAGAGGGGATTCACGGCGGGGTTTCCAGCCTGACCCGACACTGTTTCGGTCAGCCTCGAACCATTTAGCTGCATCCTGTGAAACTTTTTATAAACTCTTTCATTTCTTAACAATCCACCTGAACGCAGCTCAATGTTTGGAGCTCTGATGATCAAAACCTGGTGCTAAACGCTGGTATTTTACCCAGACCCAAGTGAGGAGGTGGGTCACGGTCTACAGCTGGACCGACAGGGTACAGCCTTACAGGACTGATTGTTTTTATCTTTTTTTTTTTTTATCTTAATAAAATAACTTGTCACTATAGTAATAAAGTAATAAAATAACGGCACTCTGGGGGTTTGTTTTGCTCGTCACAAGTAGTGATAAGTGGATCAGTTTTCTATATAGAGAACGAACGGTCTCCCGGCACTGTCGTCACTTCCGGTTTGGTGAAAAAATTGACAATTCTCACAAAAACGAATCCAAGAGCCTAAATAAGCTGAATTTGTGTAAATTTTTATTCAGAAAAAGTTTCTATTATATTTCTCTAAACATTTGTTTAAGGGAGTGTCTAACTTAAAATATGCTCTTTAAAACAACTAAATAATCATCAGAAAAGGTTTAAACAAACATCCACACGTATCCAGTGTTTACAGACACATGTTTCAAACACTCTGAAAAGTAAAACATTCTTGGCTAGCTGACTGAATGACTTTGAGCTGCTACTTTGCTCCCACTGGGGTTACTGCATGACTCCACAAACGGAACTTCAACAGTTTTCTCTCGGCCACTAGATGGCGATACTGTTCACTGATTAATGCTGGGCTTACACCTAAAGACTTTGACAAGATTTTGAAAAGACTCTAAAAGATTATCAGCTCGGGTTAACAGTCTTTAGTCCTAGACTAGTCTCAGACTAAAGATTTTATAAAGACTGAATCTTGTAGGAACACTAATTACAAGACTGCAACTAGATTATGTTAAGGCCAATTCATACTCCACGAGAAGAAAGAACTTTGTTCTCGCTGGGGGTCTGTGAGAACAAAATGACGTCATTTTGTTCTCACAGACCCAGTTCGGCAGCGCTAACGGCTTGTTCTTGTGCACATCAGCCGGGCCGAACTTTGTTCGGCAGGATGTCCGAGAACAACTGCTGTGATTGGTCAGAAAGGGAGGATGAGCGTGGTTTTGCGGGTAGTGGTTGACGTTTTTCTCCGGCGCCTGCTGTGCTGCTTTGTGCGGACGGACTTGAAGGCTGACAGTCTGGATTGACCCGAGCTAGGAGGACCAGCGCGGACCGCGAGGGTTCGTGCCGGAGACCCGTATGCCTCTGCTCCTCACGTAGCGAGGACGGATCATTTTAAACTGCACACACACACCCTCCCCTCCACACACACACACACACACACACCTGATACGCACACCCATTTGATACATCGCTGAAGCAGTTCGACAGCTGAGTGCTCGGGGAGTATGAACGCTCCCTGCCGAAACAAACTTTTTTCTTGTTCTCGGCGCTCCCCAGCGAGAACAAATTTCTTTCTTCTCGTGGAATATGAATAGGCCTTTAGGATTTCATTCCCGCAAAATTCCTCCCATCATGCTCTGCAGAAGTTAAAAATGGAGGAGAAGCAGCTTTTAGCTACAGTTTACAACAAACAGACACGGCTGCTCTGCCCACAGCTCGAGCGTTCCTCCTTTTCAACAGTCTGTTACCAGCTGTGCCTGGCCCTTTAAGAAGGTGGACTTATGGGAAGTCTGTGTTGTTGTGGCTCTGTGTTCCAGTGCGAGGCACTCTCTCTGTCTGCAGCCGCTTGCAGTGCGGACGTATTCCAGTGCTCTGTGAGCAAAAATAAAGTTTGTGCTGTAAAAGGAGACAACACGCCTGTTCAGCCCAGAGGTCGCGCTGGACTTTTTAGTTTTCCGTCGTTTTGACTGACAGGGTTAAAAAAAATCTGGTCATAATCTATTTTTATCTGTCACTTATTAATTTTAAAAATGATAATAATTACATTTTCAGTAGCATTATTACTCTAACACTGGGCCCACTTAGCACATAAATCCATAGGATTAGACACTAAATTAGTCGATCAGCCACACACACTTGTGTTGATTTACCGGTATTTTAATAAAAATGATTCATTACTATTTTTTAGGCCTTGTTTTTTCTAATATTAATGTAATTGATAAGAAAGAGCTCTCAACTGACTAAAATTAATGTTTAGAATTGGCTGAAAGTTTAAAGTTGGCAATAGAAGGCCTTAAATGAACTTTGTCACTGGCAATTGGTGTATTTAAATATCGTTTAGAGTTTATATTGGGTAATTTTAGAAAGATTATAGTTTGAAATTTACATCAGATAATGTCCTACATTGGTGAGTGTCACGTGGAGGATTTAGTCTGGTATTGCATATGTGTGGTTTACAGTTAGTTTTATTTTCAAATATAAACAATATTACAATATTACCACAGTTTTCATACAAATAATTTCCTCTTACAAGTGAATAATACTCAAACAGGAAGTCTTTTACTTTGATAGCTGCTAGTCAGCGACTTGACTCAAGCACGAAACAGCAGTGCACTTTTATTTTGAAAGGTGCTCATAAATGAGTCCCGTAACTCCGCGTTTTGTTCTACTAAAACTCGAATGAGGGCTAGTTTTAGTGTCCTTTCTGAAGAGGAGGCTGGCCTGACCACAGTGATTTTATCCCTAGTGATGTCGCCACTAGCCATGTTTCCCATTCTGTTGTGGCTTCCGGTTGCTACGCTAACGAGGAAACTTTAGCCCCGCCTCTTCCGGGCAAAACTTGTCTCTCTCACACACTACTATGAAGCTCTCATACACTACTACAAGCATGCACACACACACTGCTACAGGCACACAAACACACACACACACACACTACTACAAACATGCACACACACTACAACCATACAAACATACACTACTACAAACATGCACACAGTAGTAGTAGTAGTATGTTTGCATGTTTGTAGTATTGTGTATGCATGTTTGTAGTAATGTGTGTACATGCTTTTAGTAGGTTAATAGATATGGAAGCGTATTGCATTTACCCAAAAAAAATTAAAAAGCTCTGTTTTTGCAAATTAACGAGATAATAGCCTGAGTGCTACCTTCTACCTTGCGGTCTGGAGTTCAGCTGAGAGTTTCAGCGGCACTCCGCTAGGGTCTATTCGTCTATTCCGATGGCTTCGTGTGCCACCACGTAGTCAGTCTGAATCCCTTTCAAATGCATCAACTTTTAAATGTGCAGCATCCCATATTTATTCAACTGGTCCTGGAGAAACACACAGCCACTTCCAGAAGATTCAGGCATCTGAACAGGCGCAACTGGTGTCTGCTCAGGTGATCGACAAACTAATAGTAATGCCATCTACATAGTTCATAGACAAGATTATTTCCCAGTTTCTCAATCCATAAAAAAGTTAAAGTGAATTAAACTCAACAAATGGGACACCTTTAGCCTGCCACAGTGGGATTCTTAAGGCTATTATCTCGTTAATTTAGAAAAACAGAGCCATTTTTATTTATTTGTAAAAGTTCTCGTTAATTCAGAAAAACTGAGCTTTTTAATTTTTTCAGGTGAACACAATACGCTTCCGTGATTAGATGTTTTTAATATAAAATTTTAAAAATAAGAAAATCTAAAAGTCAAAGTATGCTAAAAATGTGAAGTTGGCTGGTTATGCTAACTATCAAACATTATCATGCTAATGCAGCAAACATTTAGCACATTCATCTATGCTAAATACATGTTGGTTTACAACATTCTAATTACTACTTCCTGTTTTATTTTTCTGACACGACAGCAAATTATTAGCTTTGTCATCTTAAAAGCTAACAGATTGTTTCAAAGAATTTTTTTTTCCACAAAATTACAAAATATTTACAGGATCCTTTGAAATTATTTATATAGCTTTAATGCATGATATCAATGTTAGCATGCTAACCCTTAATTAAATGTATATTATCTACCATATATACCATTTTGACAGATATAAGTTATTGGTGTGTGCAGGAAGCTGACCTAAAAGCACCAGTTGTACGCCTGTTTTAATTCTAAATAGATTTTTTATTGGTCAGAGTGTTTTGGACACAAACCAGATTTTCAGGACATTTTGCTCATTTCCATTCAGTTCACCAACTCACGGAGTCACTACTAATCCATCCCAATTAACGTTAGCATAAAGCTCTGAGTGTGTTAAAAAGGTTTGAAAATCCATTTATAATTAAATCCTAAAACAAACAATCTGAATTAAGACAATAAAATGGAAATCATTCTTTCCTGTAATCCCTGGTTAGTTCCTGTTCTCTGCTGGAGGAACGTAGAAGCAGGAAGGCGGCGTCTGCAGCAGCGCAGGCTGCAGCCTGAGCCCCAGCAGGCTCTCTGGTTTGAGCTCTGGGTGTTTGAATATTCAATCACTCTGTGCATGTTTATCATTTGCACTGCGGCATTAATACAGCCGAGCAGGCAGTAGAAGTTTCTTTATTTTACCTCATTTGGAGTCATTTTATGTTGTTGTTTTTTTAGAGTTTAAAACGTCAGCAGAGCTTTTATTACTGCTTTCATTTTGCTGTTTAAATCTTTCATTAGGATTCTTCTTTCTCTCTGTTCCATCCAGACTTCAGTGAGCTTATCTAAATTTAATTAATAAACTCTCAAATCCCTGGTTTAGAATATTATTTATGCTGGAATCATAATTAAGTGCAAACAAGCTCACTAATGACGAAATAATGAAACACAGCAGTGAAACAAACCTATACAGTGACTCTAAAAGCATCAAATAAGTTTGTTTTCCTGACTCATTTTATTTCTAACACCGTTAGCTACCTGGATGAGTTGTGCTGTGTTCCTTTATTTCAGAGCATCACTGTGATGCTGCTCAACATTCATTCTATTGATTCCTCTGATCATTCCTCACATCTAACTGCTGAATCACTTCAACTGGATGGTAATAGATTTTCTTCAGCTCTGGTTTTTGCTCTGAATCAGTTTCCTCATGAACCTCCAGCTGACCACAAAACCATCAGTCATAAACCTAGACGACATTTAAACTGTGACCTGAAAGATGGTTAACATTCTCATGAGTCTGAGTCCTATAATGGCCCCTCTAAACAAAAGGCTTAAGTCCTCTTCACTGTCCTGATATGAAGCCTTCTGACTTCTCTAGTCCTCTGCTGCCTCGTTTGACCGTCTTCTTTAAAGGTTTTTGAATCTCATGCATTCTGCAGCTCTGAGGATCTCAAGCATCAGAACATCTCGTTGGTTTCCAGTGGAGATCTCTCATTTTGTGTTAAAGTTTTTACATCATCCGGGGGTTTGGTTCTTGTGTCAGTCTGATTTTGGTAGAGCGCTCTTTGTTGTATTGAGCTCATTAGTTGTGGAGTTCCTCATGGATCCAACTCAGGACCACTTTTATTTTCATACATCCTTCCTCGAGTCACGTGTTTCACAAACATTTCATCATTAACTTTTGTTGATAGAGTTCCTCTAGTCTAAGTTTCTGTAGGGAATTTCAGGAAAGAAATTCAGAAAAACAAAGCTGATTAAAGTCAAATTAAAGTGATATTTGGGTCATTTTGAAGTTCTATCAGTTGTTTATACAGTGAGGACCACACCCACCAGTGACATCACACAAAGCAGGTGGAGTCTCCAGAAACAACAAGTCGTCCTCTGACTGGAGCAATACTTTTAGTCAGATCAGGAGAGACACTGCTCCAGATCATTGACAAATTAGCAGCTAATTTTATTCTTTGCAATTTAAAGTGATGATTTTTATGCCGCTGCAGCTGCTACAGTAGCTGTCCTCTCCCCGTCTACCTCCACCTGCTCCACCAGCAGGACCCTCAGGCCTGGAGATGTACCTCCTCTAACGTGCTCCAGGTTGACCAGGGGACCTCCTGCCAGCAGGACATGCCTGAAACACCTCCGCAGGGAGGCGTCCAGGAGGCGTCCTGACCAGATGAACCAACTGGCTCCTCTTGATATTTAGCCTTTACTTGTTTTTAAAGTATACTGTAAATATTTAACAATATTAAAGGGAGACTTCATCATAGCAGACTTTTACAGACTAAAAAAATATTTCTGATATTGAAGCTAAATTCAGCTACACACACACACACACACACACACACACACACACACACACACACACACACACACACACACACACATATATAATATCGGGGGTTATGCTGACACCACTTGGCAAACTGTAAGAAGGATCCTCTACAGAAACACTAGTGAAGTACAGTAGAAGTGAAAGAGAAACAAAAGTCTGTTGAAGAAAAAGTGGGTTTGACAGCCGAGCATCGGGGGTTTGCCCCGAGGAACTGAGTCAGCTACCACACACATAAAACCATCTGATCCAGACACGGAGAGCCTCGGATCACCACAGGGGGCTGACAGAAACCCACCATGACACACCCACCGACTCCAAATGGGCTTTGAAGCAGAACCGAGCTGCCTGCTCGCAGAAAGAGAGCTGACAATCCTGACTGCTGTCACAAAATGATATCTACAGGAACTTTACAGGAAGTGTCAGAGTGATTTACAGAGAGAGTCAGGTCTGAGTGTGTTGATACAGTCAGACTGAAGGAATTAATGAAAAGTGAAGACGGAGAACGTCCATGGGATCACTGGATTATTAGCAGAGACGAATGGATGTGATCGATAGGAGTGTTGCTCTGCATCCTGCAGCCGTCATGCTTTTTCCATTTCATCATGCAAGCGTTCACGCATGAGATAAAATCAGGCTACGTTTCAAATTCATATTTCATTACTGACATGAGTGTAGTCCCTGTAGACGTCAGGAAAAAGCACTCAGGTTTTTTTTTTATCACCTTTAGAAATAAAATCTGACTTTTTAAAATTTACTTTTCATTTCCTGTTCAGCTGGTTCTGTTTGAGGTAAGTGACTCGTTTCCTCTGGGTGGAGAAAATGAAAGAAAAGGAACCGAGTCAATCTAAAATTGATCAAATATCATTTTATAACATTATGGCGTTTGATTTAAAAAATTCATAGAAAAACTTTCATTTATATAAATAGTTAAAAATTAGAATCTGAATTATTTTCATTAGTCAGACAATTTATCCTAATCTATCAACAATTTAATATAAAAGTTAACTTCACTAATTATCAATATATATTTCTGGATATATCAACAGACTTTACATAAACACACAATGTTTAGGTACTTAAATGGTTTAAGACACCACAGAAAATAATTACAAATAAATCAGTTAAAGTAACACAAGCTGTCGAAAGAAATGGATGAAAAATCTGACAATTGAGGATCTGATGTGGAGTTCCACAAGGCTGACGTATCGGCCCTTATTTGTGACTGTGATAAACGCTGCATTACATTAAAATTTAATCCATTTTTTGGCAACAAGGGATTCAATTCAAAATGTAAATGTATACAAAAGCGTAGATTTAATTTAAACCACATCCATTCATTTATGGAAACCAGCTGGTTATTAAGAAAATTTACTACAGAATAAAATAACTCAGTTTACCTAAATAAACCGATGATGTTACCACAAACTACAGATTATACTGAAAATCATTTATTAATCAGACTAATATGAACATATTAATAACAGAAAATAGAAAAAATGTAAACAATATTGTGTGCAAAACTGATTATTGCTCAGGAAAATGAATAAATCAAACAAATATTGATTAATACAAACGCCTTTATGTTCATAGACTCTTCATGTTAAAACATTTATGGAGCTTTTCTGTTAAATATGAACACAAACTTTACAAAGTCCTTGAATCTCCACACTGATGATTCAAACAGCCATTAAAACTCAACAGAGCCAAAACATCACAACAGAAATAATCACCTCACTGTTGGTTTGAGGGTTTATGGATACATTCATCAACTAAACTCGACCAGCACAGACATTTATTACATAAAAACAACCCAAACAGCAGAAATCTGTCTGCTAAGATAGAAACAAGAACTGCTTCATTGATGATGTGAAGATGAATTAGTTTTAGTGTTGTTGGTCACGTTGAGAATTCTGATCAGTAAAACGAATAGAGCTGCATTCACAACCACCGCTAGCCGACGTAGCAGGTAAGCTAACCGGTCTGCTGGTTTGTTTCCATGGTGATAGACTTGGTTTGAACATGGCAATAAATTAATAAGTGGCACAAAATGATGCTCTATGTGTGAACTATGCTTTGACCTGTTGAGAACGGCCCGTGTTTCAGACCCAGTGTGGTGACTGGGATTCGGTGGGGGTGAGGAGACCCTTTGCAGTGGTTAGGATGGGGGTCATGGGGACTGTCTGTGTGTCTGAGGGGCAGGCTGGTGTTGGTGTGGGTGGATGCCTGCGTGGGGACGGCCGACCGGCTGCTGGCCCTGCTCCTGGTGGACCTTTCTCCGGTGTGGGGGCCCTGGGAGGCCCTCGATCACCCCTGAGGGAGTCTGGGGGTGGATCCCTGCTGAGGTGGGCCGGCTCCTGGGATGTGAGTGGGTCTGGGGTTCTAGTCCTGAGCCTGAAGCTGGTCTTCATCTAAGTTGCCTGACTGCTTTTTTCAGTGTGGAGTGTTGAGTTTACATGTTGTACTTGAATGCACCATAGAATCGCTGTCCCCGGGTACATGGTCAGACAAAGGAGTGTGGAAGCATTTAGCTTTAGCGTTAGCTTTCAGAATCACAGATGGCATGACTTTAGTTAAATGTGTTCTAGAGGGCGTGGCCTAATAGTCATGACTCACCACTGGTGTAAACAACCTGTTCTCCACCAGTAAACAATTAAATACTCAGAATTTAAAGCTAATTAGAACACCTTCTGCCACCACCAAGGCTCCTGCTACAAAATACTAATTCAATACATTTACTAAATTAAAGTGGTCTATTGTCTAAAATGTATTTCTTAATTATTTAATGTTATGTTAATGCTTTTAATATCGCCACCACCTGGCCTGGAGGGGGTACTTCAACTATGTTTTTAATCCATCACTTCTAATCTGTAAAAAAAAAAAAAAACATTTTTAGAAACTGGACCATTTTTGGAGGAATAATGAGACAAATTAGTATTGTACAAATTTAGAATGTAAAAAAAAGAAAGAGGATTTAAAACAAACAGAAAGAAACATCTTTTTTTACCACTAGAACCACTTTAGTGGAAAACCTTTTTAATTCATCATAAAGTCACAATTTGGTGTCAAAGTTTGAATCAATTCTCTCAGAAAGTGATTTTTCCAGTCAGATTTCTCAGCGTGGCAGTGACGAGAGCTCAGGGGTCGCATCATTTGAATTTCAAGTGCTTCGCTTTGACTTTTCCGTTTTTTCATGACTCTGCAGCACTTTAGTCGTCGCGAGGAAACGACTCTGCATCTGAGGTTGCGACCACAGCTGTCACCCTGCTGAGAGATGCATTCTGTGTGAGCGCCAGATAAAGAGAATGAGCGTGAGGTCACGGAGGTCATTTAAAATTTAAACCCCACCTAACAGCGCTGCCGTTCCGTCACGGAGAAAACGGCGAGTAAACACGTGTTTCACAGCAGATATGAAGGCTGACAGCTTTAAAAGGCTCCAGCGACGAAGCGAGGTTAAGTTTCACCTTCAGAGACGGAGGGTTTCAGCCTCAGCGGTGTGACAGCTGTGGTCAGCTCTCCAGGGACTCACCAAAACAAAACAGACAGAAATGTCATGTAAAAAGCAGAGTTTAAAAAAAAAGAAGCGTTTCTTTCCGCCTCAGAGCCACATGAGTGTTCATGTGCTCCCAGGCATTTTGGGGTGGGGGATTTAAACTTTGATGTATTTTTAGAGTAGCTGCTGTTACCTTAAGACATTATAAAGCCTCTTCGTTTCAGGAACTCCTCCTCAGTGTGAACTAAAGCCCTCTGCTCACATGAAGTCATATTAGTCTTTATTACTGGTTTCATGAGGAGATCATTACAGCTCAGAGCTTCTTGGAGCTTTAAAATAAAAAAATCTATTAAAAACACATTAGTGAGGCGCCGTGTTGCACCGATGTTCCATCATCAAAGAAAACATGAGCAGCAGGGTTGATTGTCAGCTTCAGCCTGAGCGAGGTGATGGACCTGATCTTTAACCATCACCAGACTCAGCAGCCGACTGAAGCTTCACCGGAAAACAGAACTATCAAAATAAAACTATTCTAATAAAACATGGAGATGTTTAAACAACAACATGATTACATTCCTTTAATATTAACTTAAAAATGTTGTTTCTATATTATTGATTTAAATTATAATCATATTTGCTCTAAATGAATAATAAAGCTTTTATTTTGATGTTGAAGTCAAAGTGTTGAACAGAACTCCTGTGGTTCGGTTCCTGTTTCATTTTTTTATTTTAATTTGAGTTCTTCTTTCTCTGAATTAAGTAAATTCTGCTTCTTGTTTTTCAGTGAGAGCAGATTTGGGACTAAAACCCTGGAGGTGCTGCCTGAGGGGCTGCAGGAACCGGAGGGTTCCCTAAAAAGACAGCGTCACCTTAAAGGCTGGTTCTGGTGGGAGGGACGATCCTGGAGGTCTGGCTGCTTCAAAGCAGTTAATAAAAACACAATAATGTAGAAACTGTCCATACAGACACATTTTACTGATTTAAACTGGGTTTTTTAATCATTTGAGTTCAGAGTTTGTGCTCATATTCTCAACCAATCATCAACGCAGACTGGAGAAAAACTACAACGAAGCAGCGATGTCCAAAACAGGGACACACGACCAAACCCAGCAGGAACTGGGATCAAACCAGCAACCCTCTGGTTGCCAGACAAATGCTCATCCTACATATGTGTATATGTACTGGTCTCCTGTGTGCACACTGATGGATATTACATACTCGTGGTTTTCCTGATGTCTGTGTTGATGAATGCTGTAATAAATGCTGTTATTTCTCATTAAAACTTATTAATAACATTGATGATTGAGTACTGGTTGAGGAACAGGCAGAGTGCTGGGCGGTGCAGAATCTGACTTAATGACTGCTGATACTTTGTTACTGATGTGAGCTTTACAGCTGAAAACTGCTCCCTCCTAAATCATATTTGTGTTATTACTTCAAAAAATGCGCTAAACAAATATTTATATACAGTGCACAAGACCATTAATTATGTTTTAAAGGGATATTCCACCCAAAAGTTGTTTTCTTGTCTGTTGCCATATTCCCCATAGTTAGATCAGTGGGCAAAAACAATTAGTTACCAGCCCAGCTGTTATCCTGATCCAGCAGGACTCCTTTAGCTTTAGCTTAGCAGAAAACAGTGTAAGTGAATGGTAACAACTAGCATTGTGAGAAAAAAGTCCTTAAAAATCACTCAGTAATGAATTCTGCTTAGTGACCTCAATAATCATATTGACTGTGAGTGAAAATAAAAAGTAACACGAAGGAATTACAGGTACTAGTTTAGACTCGGGACTACTTCATGACAAAGAACAGCTGTAAGCCTCCGCTGAACGGCGCAAGGACATGATGCAGCGGCTCCAAAGAGACCAACGAGGCTAATATTAAAGCAGTCTGTAATTACAGTATTACCGTATTTTCCGGACTATAAGTCACACTTTTTTCATAGTTTGGCGGATCCTGCGACTTATACACCAGAGTATAGAATTTCACGTGTTTTATTCACTTTCACGCTGCTTTAAAACCGCTAGATGGCGCTGTAGGCCTGTGTACCAATCAGCCGCCATGCTTGGTAGTAATATTACTGCAGCGTCAGACTTGTGAATGAAGATCACAACAGAGGGAGGTATTGCTAATAACGTAGCAAAGGAGAGCTGACCCCTGACTGGAAAAGTATTTAAAACCAGGTAAACACCGGACAGCTGTTACGCATTAGTAACTCAGCGGAGATCTGGGTGCTTCTGGCGTTATGAGCAGCAGAAGCAGCCTGTCTGTTTACTTCCGTCTCACGTCTCTGTAAACCTGCACGTTGACAGCGCGAAGACCGCCCCCATAACCCTTTTATACCGCCAGCGACTAATCTTTTGTGAAAAGCACATGATTGCGCAACTTTACTGGCGGTCTGAACCCTTATGAACGACGGGCTCCCAGATACCGGCTCAGCTTCGCGGCAAATTGCCGGCATTGTTTTATGAAAACAGCTAATAATATGAAATACCCATTCTTAGTCTTGGATTTTATCAAATAAAATTTTCTCCAAAACTGCGACTTATAGTCCAGTGCGACTTATATATGTTTTTTTCTTCTTTATTATGCATTTTTGGGCCGGTGCGACGTATACTCCGGAGCGACTTGTAGTCCGGAAAATACGGTACTTCAATTACTTTATGAAAATTTCAATAAAAATAGTTTCTTTAAAAAGTGACTTTAGATTTTTTTCTGAAGATTAGTCTTGGAGAGGGGGGGTTGTCATATAATCGGGTCAATAAGTAGGAAACCAACTACAGAGTAGTGAATGCTGCCTTTATGCTGATGTTCTTGTGTATGCAGATGATACTGTGATATATGGACATGCTAAGTCCTGAAGTCGTAGTCAGACCTGACATCTGTGCTAGAGACAACCAAACGCTGGCTCGACCAATCATGTCTGAATTCCTTATTATAACTCTGGTACAACTTTCCAATGTTGATATAATTAAGGGTTAAATGATTGACAGTTGCTGACTGATGACTCACGCCCATCCTCCACCTCAGAAACAAATTAATATCTCTGTTTTTAATCTGAGAAACCTCTGGACGCTGACTCGTTTTGTGTCAGATTGAACAAAATGTCACCTTCTATGATTGTTTGTTCATTTGGGATTTTTAAAAAGTGATCATTAAAACAACTTTTTTCTGAAATTCAGAACTGTAAAACCCTAAAGACTGAAACGTAATTCAAAGATAGCAAAACATGAAGTTACTGAAACTAAGATCCAGATTTTTGTTAGAGACTGAATCGGTTCGACCTTTTAAATTAAACACACCAACATGTAAAGCAGCCGTTTATGTTTGGTCTTTTTAGCTTCACAGCATGCAGCCAAAATCTGTTCCCTGGTGGTGAGGGAAGCATCAGGACACACCTGAGAGAAAAATAAGTCTGTTTCCGTGGAAACCAGGAAAATGTGACAACTGTAGCCAAGAGAATGGAAAAATCTGAATTGATTGTTTTATTTCAGTCGTTTGTCTCCTCTGAGCTTCAAAAACTTTACAGACAGGCGACAGACGAAGGAGCAGCCATCATCATCATCATCATCATCATCACCACATTCTGGAGACCTGACAGGAAAACGTCACCGTTTTCTTTAACTGTCCATCTAAACCAGGAGAAAACCTGTCGTTAAGCTAAACCTTTAACTTCTCTCAACGACAGATTCCTCTTGTTAAGTTTGAAGCTACAGAAATCCTCGTAGAGTTTGACAAAATAAACAAATGATCAGATTCTTCCTCCTCCGTCTGAATTCTGCAGATACATCCCTGTTAGGTGTCTTTAATACAGTCAGAAACAAGTTGTGCGGACAGACACATCAGCTTCAGATTGGAGGGAAACATGAAGTTTTCAGAAAGAGAAAGTTCTGATTCAGAGGCTCCAGCCTTCGTCTCTGTAAAGTTTTAATGACGACGCCCGGAGAAGTCATTCTTATTCCATCAGACTTCTCCCACGCAGGCTGGAGCAGAAATATTTTTATGTGCTGAATTAATGTGATGACTGATCATTTAGCCATTTTGTGTGTGTGTGTGTGTGTGTATGTGTGTGTCCTGTTTCTACTGGAGGAGGAACATTAAAAAATTCAAACTAAAAGTCCCAGTAACCAGTAAAACAGCTGGGTAAACTAACTTTTCTCAGCTAAAACAAGAAAATGCTCCAGTTTTAGTCAGAAAGTATTAAAGCCTCTGTGACTAAATGTAAATGAGCCCAATCTGGATTAAAGATCAAACAAAAACCAGAAGCTGTTTAAGACCCGGTCTACACCAGTCAGGTGAGCTCTGTTTGCTCTTCTCATCCATTTAGAAACTGGAGGTTTGAGCTTTGGACCAGAGATGCACTGATTCTGGTTTTGAGGACTGATACCGATGTCAGATTGTTACACAACTGTGACCTGATGATACAAATTTTCAAACTTTTCATACTCAAAATAATTATTAGATTATGATTTTGAGAACAAATCTAAATGAAAACTCAGATTCTTGAAGTAAAAATGCAGATTAGTGTTTAGGGATGTTGTGTTCACGGACCAGGAGAAAATGTTGGATTTTGCTGATTGGTAACATCGAGGTAACATGAAAACTTCAGCTCTAAACTACAATCCTCCTCAGAACTGTAACCAGGCATTGGTCTATCAGCTGTGCTTTCCTGTGGGCGTTACCAATCCACTCGCCTAGTCAGGTCTGCCAGGTTGACCACGCCCACCTCCCAGGTGTGTGAGTGCTGCCAGGTATTGTCCACTGGCATCTTACTCAGAGCTGGTATCCTTTTCCTGATTTTATTATTCTAACCACACCTTCTTGAGGAAAACTGCTGTTGACAGTTATCAGGGAGCAGCTATCTGACATGTCAAAACCCCCAATAAAACCCAAGCTGTGATCCAAAACCCAGCTGAGGAGGAGTCATGGAAGTAGAGCAGGACAATGAGGAGAGAGAGGAAGTTTCAACCATCCATCCTAACGGGGAACGTGAGGTCTCTCCTGAATCTGATGGACCAGCTTGAAGCTCTGATGAGGATCCAGACAGAATACCATGTGTGTCACTGAGACGTGGTTCAGGATCAGATCCAGACTCCAGCGTCTCTCTGACTGACTTTCAGACGACACCAACAGAGAGGAGCAGAAAAAGCAAAGGTGGATTAGCAGTGCTGGTCAACAACAGATGGTGTAATCTCTGCAGACCAGATACTGAACTGAGATCTTCATTCAACAACAGGTCCAGGACAGACTGCTGGGGCCTGAAACCATTTTCATCACGGTCGGTTTATGGGAAACTTTAAATTTGTATGTATTCTTGTCCATGAACCCACCATAGTTAAGCACTAATTCACACATCACTAACAGGTCACCCACATGGACGTTTCCCTTCCAGAATCTAAATGTTCATGTTAAACAGAAATATTTTTAAAATGTTTTCTGTTAATTATAGTTCTCTGAGATAAATTGGAATCAAGCAGAATCTGTATCAACAGGTCAGAGGAACCGCCTTCCAAACCAGAGTGAGTGCATCTGTAGTGTTTATGTCTATGGTGGCATTTCCTGGTCAGGTTTGTGGCTGAAACCATTTTAAAATTCTAAATCAGTGAGTTAGAACTTCTGTAATGAGACTACAAATAGGTTGAAGTAAAACAGACACTTTACGTTTCACAGTATTCAAAAGGAGAGCCTATTAAATCAGAGCCTTATTCCTGCTGAGTGCAGAACGCTGGGCGTGACCGTGACTTCCTTTAGAGACGCTTCAGTACAGTAGAGATCGGCTCTTTGTGTTTCAGATTCTAATCACCACGTCACGCTGCTCTCCATCTGTTTGACCCGACTCTATAATTACAGAGCGTTTAGCTGCTCACAAAGTGCATTCAGCATGTCGAGATAAGGCGGCTGCTCAGCACTCGTCCGCCCCGTCTCCTGCAGCCACTGGAGCCTGAAAGTGTTAAAAGCTGCAGCGAAATATCGATTCTGATCCTCTGGTCGGCGTCGCTCAACAGCTTCACGTGTTTCAGCTACTTCAGCTCCTCTGCTGCGCTTTTAAATGGCTGCAGAGCAGAGAGATGGATTCAGAACACGCAAATGAAGAGCAACCAGTCAGAGGTGGAAAGGAATTGTTAGCTGAAGATGAATCCACACACACACTTACACACACACACACACACACACACACACACACTTACACACACACACACACACACACACACACACACGTACACAAAAGGAGTGCACACACTCGCTCACTCACTCACACACACACACACACACACACACACTATCAGTCACAGTTTGTGTTTGAAATGAATAATTTATGTCATGTGAATGTTGTGGGTTGAACACAGTTAAATGTAAGAGCAGCCTGCAGGGGAAACACAGCCAAACATTTCCTGTCTGTCTGTCAGAGGCTCTTTTAAATTCAAATAAACTTTATTCGCATGGGTGGAAATCACACTCTGACAATGCCGGAGCACCAGGAGACCCCTTAGAACCCAATCAGTCACGAGATGCTCCGACTCTCAGCATCAGGTCGCTTACAAATACCAGTTGAGACTATAAACAGGTCCAGGCCCACTGGGTCCAGGTCTCAGACTCTCAGCAATAGGTTGCTTAAAAATACCATTAAGTCCTAGAACAGAGTAGATCCAGGTCTTTAAACTAAATGGAACCAGATCTTAAAACCAGAACGAACCAGGTCTCAGAACTGAGTGGATCAGGTCTCTAGTGGGCAGCATGTGTTTCCTTCCTGACCTCTGACCTCTCACCCATCAGTCTGCTGTTTCAATCAGAATAAAGATGGAGGAACTCTGATCTGATGGATTTTTTGGCGTCATGTGGATCGCCACTTTGAGTCTCCTCAGGAAGACTCATCAAGATGCATTATGGGAAAAAGCCAGCAGGTGCAGTGTGATGTTTTGAATAAAGTTCTGCTGTAAAGAACTGAACCAATCCTGGTTCTGAGGCCCGATTCAGACTTCTGGTTCTTATTCAGCTTTGATAGAGAATTTATTAGAATGATTAAAATACATTTTATTTCTGATCAACTTTAAAATTCTGTTTTTGGAATTAAAAACTTCCACATGGAAGCTCTGATTCTGCTTACGTGAATTAGCATTTAGCCCCGGTGAGTTCGTGGCCTGATAAAAAGCCGGTCAGAGGCGCTGGAGTCTGGATCTGATCCTGAACCACGTCTCAGTGAAACACATGATATTCTGTCTGGATCCTCCTCAGAGCTTCAAGCTGGACTGTCTGATTCAGGAGAGATCTCACGTTCCCCGTTAGGATGGATGGAAGTGATGGTTGAAACTTCCTCTCGCTCCTCTTTGCTCCTGCTCTACATCCATGACTCCTCCTCTTGAACTCAGCTGGGATTTGGGGTCTCAGTTTGAAAATTTAGCTTTTTAGATGCCAATTAGCTGCTCCCTCTTGTAAGCAAGTCTGTTGTTGCCATGGTTACACGTCACAAGTGGCCAAAAAGTAGAAAAGTTGCAGCAAAAAACCTCCAAGCAGCACAGGATGCAAACTAAGAGCTACAGACACAAGCTAACAGTTTGTGCAGTTATTCACTCAGGTTGTTACATGCAACAATGTGATTTACATGGAATTCTATGGTTACTTAAATGTATAAATATCACCAACAGCAGCTTTTTATCCTGGCGTTGATTTCAGCAGGAAGTGTGGACTGTGAACTAACGTTGGTGTAAAAGTTGAATAAATAATGTCAAATAAACTTTAGAGAAACTGAGGAGACGTTTAAGACGACAACACTTTGGTTTGACTAGCCGTTAGCTCATCTGAAACTATTTCTCTGAACACAGGCTGTTCAGGAAGCTTTCTACAGGTTAGATAGGAATCATTTATAACATTTACACAGAAACACATTAGTCATCATGTTGGGAGTTGAACTTTATGAACGTGTTGAATCTAGTTTTCCTCTCTAAACCTGTTTTTTCCCAGCGTTCCTCCCAGTGATCCGTTCGGTGCGTCTGTGGTGAGCTTGGATCAGCGTGACTCCACCTCGTCTGTATTCATCGATCACCTCGGGCCTCAGCGCAGATTGGCCTGTAAAGATCAGCTCTGCTGCAGTCTGTGTTCAAGGTTGTCTGCATTTTAAGAGGCGTTTTATTTCTTTGTCCCCTGCAGCGACCTGAAGCGGCGCCGTCACCGACTCACTCAGCTTTAGGCATGATGGATCACATTCAGCCCAAAGATTTTCACTAAACCTGCAGAGAATTTTCTGCAAAAATATAAAACGATTCTTGTTCCTCTGAAAATTGATCAAATGTTTACGAAACAACTCAAGCGAAGGTTCCCTCAGTGGTCGTCGTGTTATGGATGCTGTGTTGACTCAACCAGGTGTTTTATAAGATTTTTACATTTTGTCTCATTCATTTGAGTCAGGAAGCTCCAACGTCTCATTCAAACTATTAAATGGTCAGAGTGGCTCTGGTTCTGAGCTGGAACCAGAGAACTGGGTCTGTTCTAGAGGTTTTCCACTAAAGAGGTTCCAGTAGATCAGTTTGTTTTGTGATGATTTAAAGCAGGAACTGGTCGAGTTGGGAGACACTGCTGCTGATTCTCCTCTCAGGTAAAACAGCAGCGGTGACTCGTCAAAATAAGAGCATGAAGGGAAGCCCAGCGCAGACAGGAAGCATCTCTCTGCAGAGCGCACTAAACCCAACTCCATAATATGATCTACCTTTACATTTTATAGTCATATGTAGTTACAGTACATTGTCGCTGTCTAAAAGCTCATATCTGCATTTTCCATCATACCCCCC
>SSNR01000080.1:41798-76963 GCA_006937965.1 Callopanchax toddi
CCCCCCCCCCCCCCCCCCCCCCCGTAATGTTTCTGGGGTCTGATGGCAACAAAATTGTGAATGATGTCAAAAATAAATATTTTGATCATCAATAACTTGTTTTCAAAGCACACATTTTTTATAAAAAGCATTTTCTGATTCTCTAAAACCCAAAAAATCCAAAGTTCACATTTTAAGAAGCCTGCAGACACTGTTTTACATCAGCAGGGGGCAGCATTGAGCTGTTTAGTGGTGATTACAACCTATGTGACCTACATTTTGAAACTACTACTACTTCCTGTGATCATTTCTGGTAGCCCCGCCCCCAGACAATGTAACCAATCAGCAGACAGAATGTTTGTCCTGGTTTGTAGAAACACATTTTGTTTGGTTTGCAGTTTTATGTGAAAAATGACAAGAAGAAAAAAACAAATGATTAAAATGATGAGCTGATTCAGAGCAGAGGACCTGAACTACAGGTGAGAAAACACCTTAAACTGATCTTTAAATTATTTAAAAATTATTAAAACATATTCAAATGTTTGTAATTTGCTGAATAAAATCTCCAGAACAAGCTGAACAAAACTAAGAACTATTCCTTTAAAGCATCCTGAGCGAGCGCCGTGTTAAATTTCCTCCTGACTGAACCTCAGCTGTGTTTCTTGGTCCGTCTCAACCCAAACAGCTGTCAGTCACCTGCACATCAAACAGAACCACCTTAACAACACGTTATGTTTTTATAGAAAACACTCCCTCTCTCCACAGCAGAGTGGATTTCTGTTTGTTGCATCATCTGACTGCCAGCGGATGGTCTGATGGACAGTTTGAATCCATGAAAGGGTCCGACTGTCTGCTCCGGTCCGTCGGACGCTGCTGGATCTGACGGGTTCATTTCAGCCACAAAACCAGAATCTGAACGCTCCTTTAGTCCCTCATCATCACCTCTCTCATCTCCTCAAAATCATGATTATAAAACATAAAAGAGTCTCACTCTTGAGCGTGGAGACGCTTTTCCATCACTGCAGCCACTCATTAACAAACAGACGTTAAACCTGTCTCCTAACGGGCCACAAAACACAAATACGTCCTGAGAAGCTGCAGCCGAGACGTCCGAGTCAATGTGAGGCGTTCAGCTTCACGCTGGAGACGTTCTCTTTGTTGCGGCTACTGAGACGTTCTCTCTGCAGTTCAAAGGAACTTTGACGGGAAACGAGAATCGTAACCTCTGGAGCTGAATTGCATGTGAATGAATCATGGAAAAGACATTTTTTCCCTTTAAAACTTTAAAGAAATGAGGAAATCTGAGCTTTGTGTTGGTCTGTTGAACACCGTCACACCAGCAGGTCGGAGGTGTTTTCTTGCAGCTCTTCTTCTGCGTGTTTTTTATCAGTTCGCTGTGACCAAAAGGACAGAAATGAGTCCGACCTCCTGCTGGAGCGTCTCATCACTGAAGATGTGGGAGATCAACGGGGAGCCTCTGAATGGAGCCTTTCAATCCGCTGATTTCCAACATTTTTTCCTGTACATTACATCCGATTACAGCATTTTTCTGGCTGCTACATTACGCTGCAGAGGAACCTTCTTTTCACGCCTGTTGCTGACATATTGCACTTTAGTCCCAGGATCATTGTCTCTCTGATGACACAAACTTCCTCCTTAATGTGGAGAAAACTCCCAAAAGCTTTTGTTTTGCACTCAACACTTTTTTGCATATTTATGGATTCTGACTGAAAATGATGGCTGAAATTCTTCTGTGTCAGAGAACCAGAGAACCCAGAACAGAAAACGAGATCCTGGTGAGAACATTTTAGAGCCGGGTAAAAATAATCCAGGTTTTCTCTGTTCAGGGGCAGCATCCCAAGTAAAGAACCCCAGACTGTCCTCCCCCCGGTCTCCTCCACCAGATCCTCCACTAGATCCTCCAGTGGCTCCTCGCCATGTGAAGGAGCAGTGGTTCTACTCCAAGTCCCGCCTGGATGTTCAAGCTCCCCAAACTATCTCTAAGGCTGAGTGTAACCAAGTTAGAAAAACGTAACTAAAGATAGAAATAAACAATTAAACATAATAAAAGTGATAAAACCAGCTAGAAATAAGGATTCCCATCTTAATAAAGTAAAGACTTGAAAATAAAAACAACATAACAGAAAAGAAAGAGAAAACTGATTATTTTAGAGGTTTCTGCTGAAACATAGATTCACTACAATTCCCATAATTCATCAGGAGAAATTGACCAATCACAGAGACTTCCCATGATTCCTTAGGAGAAATCCGACCAATCACGGAGTTCTAATAACCCCACGTGATTGAAACCCACGTCACTTCCACCATTTTGTTTTGCCAGAGAGATGCACAAGAAATCTCCCAGATTCTGAACTTACAATCTCTAACCATCCATGGGGTAGGACACTGAAATATCTAACGTTAGCAACATTAAATGATTGTTTAACGTATCCGATATCTGACGGTGGTCATATCGTCATGTTTGTGCTTTTGTAGAGTCTGTATTGATGCGTGATGCATTCCAGGCCACACATAGCTATGTGAAAGAAACCAGACAAATGTTTCAACGATGAGAAAGCTCAATAAACTTAGTCTCCACGTTGGAAACAACTGTCGAGTCACTAAAGAACTGAATATTTGAAAGTTAAAACTTAGTAGAACTGAAAAAGGGAGAAATTATTATCAACACAGCTTCCATTACCCTGAAATGTTGCTAATTTGAAGTTAGCTATCCTATTATCTTGAATGTTGCTATTTTTTGTAACATTTTGTGTTTCCTTTGTGATGTTGTTTGCACAAACTGTGAGAAACAGATTAAGTAGTGTTTTGTATGCATTGTTTAAGTGATATGAAGTCAATTTTTCATGCTCTTTTGCTCTGTAACCGGTGCAGATAGGAGACGATAGCACATTAATGCTCAATAACTTTAAATTATGTATTCTGCTTAATGTTATTGTATAAAATGTCATGAATGTTAAATGTTGTTGTGATAAATCACTATTGAGTTTATTAGTGATAAGTTGAAGTGCCTTGTTACTCAAATGCCCTGGAATAGCTGTTTAAGACTACATTTATAGTTTCATACTATAAATAGAGAATATATATATTGTACAACTAAATTAAACTTGAATAGAATAATATGGTTTGAACCAGATCATATGAAAGTGAATATTTGAACCAGCTGATATGAAGATGAGTATTATGTTGATTGGTGATGATGTGAAACTATACGATTGTACTGAATGTGGATTTCTCTGACCGGTCGTTAGGTCAGGTTTTCATTTCCAGGATACAGAACTGAGCGTCGACAGACTGAGAGATGGAGTCACTCCAGTTGGATTCAATCGAAGGATCACCCCGAACCTTTGTGAGAGATTCCTAGCCAAAGCTAGGTGGCGAGCCAAGCAAGACCTCAATGGAAGTGGTAGGAAAAGAACTCTGATACATTAAAGTGATAATATGCAGTTTTGCTTGTTTTGGGCGCCCTCTGGTGTCCGTTTTAAATAACTGCATTACACAAGTTAGCATATTGTTTCAGCTTCTAAACGCCTAAATCTACCTGTTGAAATGTCTCCTCAGCCTTCATAGTTTTCTACAGGAGCGGTTATTTACTCCTTCAAAGAAATCAGCTGTGTTCAAGCAGGGAGAGATTGAAAACAATCAGGAATCATGAGCTAAAAACACTCCAGAGCTAGCATAACAGCTAGCTACTTTGGGTTAGCCTAACCCTCGTGAGACACGTGACTTCCTGGGTACCGTGACGGCGACGGAGATCTTGCAATTGTGGTATTCTGGATCTAATCACCAGATGGGGCTGAGTGACTTTTCATTAACCCTGTAAAGGGTCATATTAGCTCAGACTGGCTCAAGGAGAAGATTTAAAAATATGAAAAAGTTGCATATTATCACTTTAAGTTCACTCAAACGAGAGTGAATTAAAGGGCCCCAATGATAAAGGACACTGATTTATTTTGGGTTATTTTATTTTGGGATTGCCGGCTTATTTGATTGTTATATTGTTTGTTTTTTTCTTGTTGTTCAAATTGTTTTTTATTGTTGTTACAATTAATAATAAGACAAACAAACTGCCTAATTGTTGTCGTCGTCTTATTGATGTCCAACCCTTGCTCTCCTACCGAAACTAGACTTATTCTGATTTCCGGTCCAGATTTGAGCACATTTCTCAGAACTATTGAGACTACTGACTGCCTGTCGCTCACTTATTATATAATAATAGGTTAATGGTTACATGAGCCCGGCCATCCTGTGGAGGAAACTCATTTCAGACGCTTGTATAAATAATCTTGTTCTTTTGGTCATTATCCAAAGATCATGACTAGGGTTGGGTATTGAAAGGGTTTCATTCGGTACCGGTGCCATTTCGATACTTTTAAAACGGTACCGGTTCCTAAACGGTATTTAAATCGGTACTTTTAAAAACCTAAAAACACAGATTTTTTTTATGATCCCTGACTTTTTATTTCTTAAGGCAAAAGGCCGAGCCAAACATCAAATTCTTCATAATTTAAAGAAAGAAAATATTTACATTATACTGTACATTATTAAATGTACAAAACATTAACTGAACAATTATTAACTGAACATCAACTCAATCTACTGACTAACAATGGAAATACAATCCTAAACACTGAACTAACACTCAGATCGGTGCTCTGTGGTGTTCTTGTTGTCACACAGTGAAAATTGGTTTTGATTTTAAGTTTTATTTATTTGCATGTTTTTTTCCTGTTTTTATAATTATTATTGCATGTTTTATACTGTTTTAATATTGTTTGTTTTTAATTCTTTGGATCACTGTGGACTGATTTTAACGTGACTGATAATCACTATCACCTGTTGTAAGTGGGCGTGTCCAGGAGGAAACTTATTTACGTGTCACTCAGGTTGGCAGAGCGACAGAGAGAGTGAACAGGACAGAAAAGAAAAGGACAGACAACGAAGGAAATGAAAGGTGTGCTGAAGGAAAAAAGGAGAAGCAGCAGGATGTGAGGAGGAGGCAGATCGGCTGTCCCGGTGAGCGGCGAGGAGTCGAGCGTCTGGTCCCAGCAGCTCCAGCTGCGGGGACCAGCAGCGCGTCCCACCGATCTCATGGGGCGCGCTGCGAGTGAGTGACGGCCGGCATGAAGTGGACCTCTGCCCGCACCCTTCAGACCAGTGCGCTCTGCGGGGCGAAGAGATGCGAGGAGCCGCGGCTGACGTCACCGCTGGAATGCCGCACAAGGAGATGGCCAGTGCGCGTGTCGGGGTTGTGTTTCCTGCAGCAGCCTGCTGCGTGCGTGTCACGTGATGTTTGTGTGCTACAGGCTACAGCTTATTAACGGCAAACACCAGAGGGCGTAACTAGGCGGCTATATTTTGGGGCACCGAAATGGCACATCGAAATTCACGTTGTATTTCGGTCCGAGTAGTACCGATGATGTAACGGTCGGGTCCATACCGGAACCGAACTTCAGTACCCAACCCTAATCATGACCGGTGAGGATCCTCCTTGAACCACTTTATAATTTATGAAGATAATTTGTTTATTTGAAGCTCATCAAAGTGAGGTGAGTGTGGCTCAGGAGGAAACCCCAGCCTGGGCCATGTGTCAAAGTGTTCCAGGACTGTACACTGAACCCTAAACTGCCTCCCAGGCGCCATCCAAAATGGCCGCCCATTGCTCTTTAAACATGAGGATGGGTCAAAAGCAATGAGAACACTTCCCTACGAGGATGAATAAATTGAATTAAAATGAATTAAATTGAAATATAATGTACATTCTCTGCTTTACAAACTCTGCAGACTTCATGCTTGGAGCATCCGGTTTTCGTCCTGCTGATAATAAGCAGCATTTTTACTCAGTCATTCTAAGAATCTTCTGTTTGCAAGAATAATTTTTGCAACTATTTCCAACACAGTCATAATATAATGAGCTGTGATCTTTTTTTTTTTTAAAGGTATTTAAAGAACTCACCTGAAACAATGTTTTCACAATAAAAGCCCCAGACAAAGAGCTTAACTACAAAATAACAAAAAACAAACTCAATATGTGAAGCTCATTCTCCTTAATGCTGGGAGCAGCATGTTTTCATCCTGCAGACTAGACTTGTTCATTTATTGTGTAAAACTTTCAGTTTGTAAGAAGATTTTTTAGATACACATTTTAAAAATAAAGTCATATTATTTGTTCACATAATCAGGATAAAAACATTTGATACTCTTTCTCTAAATCAGACAAACCTTCCAGTGAAATCAAGTGACCATGAAGCTTCATCCAATATAAAAGTATTTACAGAATAAAGAGATTCATGAAAAACGCCTCCTTGTTGTGTGCGACTCGTTTCATCAGTGAAGGAACAAACTGAGCTGTGATGGATCAGAAACCTGAATCCTCCTTCGACTAAAACAGTCCAGCATTTAGAGACGGGTCTGATCCAACGCTCTCATCCTTTCACATTAAAAGTCTGTAATCACATTTGAGAGAGCAGAATTATTTCCCCTCCCTGGAAATCTTTATCATAAACATCAGCAGGAAGTGTTGAGAAGGCGAAGTGACAGGCCGAGTGGATTATTTCATTATTTATCACTCTGTTATTTCTTCTGGGAATCGCTGCGTTAATATTGATGCCTTCAAAAACCAAATTTAGACGTGAATCTAAGGCGCTGTGCTCGTGACGCCCTGTACAGCTGTAAGCCTCCTTTCTGTCACACAAATGAGCTGACTGATATTTATATCCTCTGTTCACCTTCAGACGTGGAGTCTAAACTCTGATCAGGAGGCCAGCGGGTGGAAAACAGAGAGACGTTTAATCAGACTGATAATTTATCAATGAATGACAGGCTGTCTCCACGGTTTACTCTACCTCCTCTTTGTTCTAGTGCTCTCCCACTCCTCCTCCTCCTCTTCAGCTTCATTTGATCCTGGTTATTGTTGGAGGGTGGGACGTGTGACAGATTGGTGTCAGTTTCTCTCTGCTGACACGCTTTCTGCTCCTCACTGGTTCTGTCATGGAAGTGTCTCCATCAGGAAGAGGAAACCTTTCTTGGTAAATTCAGGCCACGTTTCAGGTGAAACACCAACATTCATCCCTCCGTTTAGCCGCCATGCTTCCTTCTGCTGGCTCAGAGTGCTGGGTAATCCCACCTGGTACCTGCTTCTGTCTCTTTACCTTCCATCCTCCAGACTTCTATCTAATACGTTTTATGCATCTTTAAAACTTCCCCTGCGTCCAAATAAACTCAATATTTGGACTCTTTCAGCCTCTCAGCGTTCTACGTTTAGTGGTTGAATCAATAACATCACAAGAACGTTTCATTTTTATGAGCTTTGTTTTTAAAAACTCTTTAGAAAAGTAGCCAGCGCTTTTATTTACAGAGGGAAGCGTTTGTCTACTTCCTGCTTTTCTATTTTTTTTTTTTGTATGTTTGTCAAATTTAAAATTAGTTTAATAAATGTATCATACATTCACTAAATTAGTTGAAGGTGCTCTAAATTATTTGAAAAACGAATTAGCTTAAAACATTTGTTCATGCCTCTTAACAACGTTCTAACATAATATAGCTATAAATATACTGTGGCAATTAAAAAACCCAAAAGAAATCAATAAAGTGGTTCTCTCGCATTTGTCTAAAAACCTCAGCCTATCACACGTTTCAGACACGTTTTGAGAGCAACTATTGGACAATCCGGCTGTCTGCCTCGCCACAGCGCTTCATGTCCGTACTTCCTTGGATCCTCCATTAATGCGTGCTGGAGCATTTTTCAGCAGAACGTCCTGGAAGTGAGATGTTGGCCGGCTGTTAGCGCTTCAATTTTAGGAAAAATACCAGAGTCCCAAAATAAAATAACTCCTTTTCATCTATCAGAAAACAAAAAACGTTTGGACGTAGAAAGAGGAAAAACCTGAGTGTCCTAGGGATTACAGCTGACGGGAGAAGTCAGAGTCCTGGGACAGTGTAGTCTAGCTACAACTTGTTTGCAGATTAACTAGAGCAGCTTTAGATCATTGTTTAAATCTACTAGTATTTACTCAGGTTTTCTTTGTCTGATACTCAGATTCATTAGCTGACCTGAAGCATTTCAATAAAAATCTGTAAGGGGGCAAATACTTTTCACAGCGATGTAGCTCTACTAGCTAAACTACTTTTTGCTGGTTTAAAGATTTTTTTCAGTTTGACTCTAAATAGTCATATTACCACATGAAATGACCTAATCAGTCATTTAAAACACGTAGCTGGTTAGTAGCTAGCTCTTAGCACATGCTAGCTAGGTCAAATGGTCAAATTAAACCAAACTCTTTCATTTTAAACTTGACATTTAGCTGCTGTAACAATGAATATGAATTTATTTTGCGTGGAGACTGTTCTACAATAGACACGTTACACTGCTACGCTAGCAGGAACTCCCAGATGAGAACTTGAAGGTGTTTGATTCATTCTTTGTTTTAACCTGTGAGAATTTCTGAAAGTTTGTGAAAATTATTCTTCAGGCATGAACTAACTTCATGAAGAAATAAACTAAGTTTTATTGGAACGTATTTTTATACCTTTAGGCTAACTACAGACGGGAGAATGTGAAATAACTTGGGTTTTCCCAAAGTGCTAAAGAGTAAAACGAGTCTTCAGACATCCTGTTGTAATAAGCTGTAGCTGTTTGACGGTATGGAGCACACTGTGCATCTCCTGGTGGGTAAAAGGTTGCATAAGCAGGATCTTTGTTCTAACATGAGAGGAGCAGGATTTGCCCCACATGGCCTGTAATTTGACCTGGTGAACATTCCTGAAGGGGAAATGCGACGTGAGCCAACATGTCTGGCCTGTCTTTAACCCTCCTGTCCACATGTATTGATTTCCAATCGATCAGATTTAGAGCCACGCAGCAGCGACGCTCCGCAGCCTGAGCATAGATCCACATTACGCTGCGTCATTAAGGTGATCAGAAATGATTCATGTCTTCTATTATCTGCTGATGATTAATCTGTCAGAGCAACCGATGAAACATTTGTCTCTACTGTCGCTTTTCATCTCCATGTAATTCACACAAACCTGTCAGAAGTATGTTTAAATGTCTCAAATTAACTAGATGTATTCACATTGTCACAGAAAGCTGCAAACTGATACCTTTCCTTACAAAGCTACCAGGATTTATTCGTAAAACCGAGAGAGATAGCCCCGCCCCTTTGGAGCTCAGGTGGAAACATCAGGTTTGTGTAAATCATTACAGTTCAACTTTTATTAATTTCTGAGATTTTAAAGTGATATTTTCAGCTTAGTGTGATGATATCACAACTTTGGAAATGTCAAAACTTTCAGAAATAATTTGACAAACAGACTCTTCTGACCTCCACAACCTTACTAAATACATACAACATTAAAACAGATGTTGTCTTTTTCACCTGCTGTTTTATTATTTTAGGATTTACAGTTTTCTCTCAAGTCCATGCAGAGCTAACATCAAGCTCAGTTCTTTCTCTTCAAAGCTAGATGTAAAGCCTCGCCTCGCTTTCTTATCTGATCTGGGTCACAGGAGCAGCATGCCGTGGAATCCAGACTGACCTCTCCCCAGCCAGCTCCACCAGCAGCTCCACCATCAGGACCCCAAGGCGTTCCCGGGCCAGATTGGAGATGTACTTCCTCCAACGTGTCCTGGGTCGACCCGGGGTCCTCCTGACAGCAGGACATGCCTGAAACACCTCCCCAGGGAGGCGTCCAGGAGGCATCCTGTTAAGACTCAACTGGCTCCTCTTGATATGGAGGAGCGGTTCTACTCCAAGTCCCTCCCTGATGCCCAAGCGCCTCACCCTATCTCTAAGGCTGAGCCCGGCCAGCCTGCTGAGGAAAGTCATTTCAGCAGCTTGTGTCCATGATCTCATTCTTTCGGTCATTACCCTAAGCTCATGACCAGGTGAGGATTGGAGGTGAGGTGACATAACAGATGTAAAGGCTCTCTTTAACTCATCACACCTCCTACATGAAGCACAGAGAAACAAACATGTAAGTGTGTCCACCAGACGCTCACAGATCAACAATTCTAATTTCCCCTCAGTGACTATTTGCTTCTGTTTACAAAAAGCTCCTGTGTGCCCCAGGTGGTTACCATTGGTGACCCTAATGATCCACTGGTGGTTACCATGGTGACCCGAATTAGCCACAGGCAGCAGATTTAACATTTCTGTTTATCTCGGATCATGTTCTACCTTTAATACAGTTCATATGCATCAGAACAAACATTTTGTCCTAAAATAAGAAGAAAGTCCGTCGATGTAACTGATGAGATTATACAACATGTTGATGCTGAAGGATGTAGGAGCTGCTCTGGCACCTTTCAAAAAGTTTCATCCATCTCGTCCTTCAGCTGCTGCTTGTTGGTGGGTTTGTTTGAAAAACTAAAGCCAGAATGTTTTGACTTTAATGGATTAAAAACCTTTAGAACTAATGTGACTAAAACCCTTTGACACCGTCTGGTTTATTAGTTGTTCCTGTAGTATTATGATGAACACTGGAAGATGAAGGCAGTTCACTCACAATTAAAAAATGTTAAAGTAGCAACTTTGACAAAGACAGGAGGGACGAAGAGAACAAGCGGAGCCACAGATGCAGAAAGCTCTCCTCCTCTGTCTCTCTTAGCTCCACCCGGCTCCAGGTGCCCTGAAGGCAGCAGCAGAAGGACAAACTCAACACACCATCTGATCCCAGAGCAGCCGGGGGCCGCTTCATTTACGCTACAGAGCCTCCCCGTTTAACGGAGCACAACAGCCTGCAGCACACACTCCGACGCTCAAGTTGCTCCATCATCCTCGTCAGGACTCCCATTTATTTCTGGCCACTTCAGTTTGACCTCCACCACATGGAAACCAGGCGTCCTGTTTCATATCAGAAGGAACAATCTCTGCATTTTTAACCCCATGCTGGTCTCAGATCAGCCTCTGTAGTTCATCATTTTACAGCTAATTGGATTTCTGGCGCTGATTAGGTGAGTGATTAAGTGTAAACTGGGACACTAATGAGGCCATTACCTGGGCCATAACTCCCTGGCTGGAAGTGGTAACGACATTATGCCAACAACAACAACATGCATCCTCTGAGTCTGATGTGTGAGAGAAACACTTTATGGACGAACAAGTGATGGTTTAAGGGAGAGAAACCTGATGAGCCATTCTCAGAACAATCTCTCTAACGGCTGGTAGAAAACAAGGAGGGCGAAACATCCGTCTCCACTTCACACAGGAAGCTCAGCAGCTAAATCTAGGAATCTGAAGAGTTCCGATTAAAACTAGTCAGATAAAATCATTCCTGCCACATCTGCTGCTGCCTCTCTGCTCCGATGACCACGTTTAGCTAACGGGTCGCGCAACAAACAGAACTTAATTTAAGCAAAAGCCTGGCAGCAAAACAATTATTAAAGCAGGTGAGATATTTTCTCATCGGTCTGCCTCCAGAACAAGATCCAACAGAGAAATTATTCAATCGCTTCGTTCCGCTTTAAACCCTTTAGGCTAAATGCTATGCTAGCTTCACATTAGCCCAACATGGTGTGAAATACAAATGGCTTATTTAATGTAAATAAAAACATTAATGAGTAACACAACAACAAATCTGTAAATCAGTCCCTAACGGAGGCGATCTCCTGGTTCTGTTAACGTTCATCATTACTAAAGGCATTAGAAGGTGGTGTTGTAGCTGAGCTCTGAGGTTAGCATGTACCGCACAGACACAAGCAGCATGTAATGTAATGTTGTCATAGGTTAGAGGAGGGCTATGACATCACTGCTTTCAAATGGTTAGATTTTGCGGACAAAAATACAACTGTGGTGATTCATGAAGTTTTCACTCTGGAACTCATATTAGCATGTTATCGTTAGCTTTAGGGTTTATATGAGCAGACAGAGATAAGAAGAGCAGAAAAATCAGAGGAGGAGGATTAACAGTGCTGGTCAACAACAGATGGTGTAATCCAGGACCTGCTGCTGTGGAAGATCATCTCTGCAGACCAGATACTGAACTGAGATCTTCATTAAACCACAGAATGTCTTCAGTCAGAGGCTCCTTCAGATCTGCTGCAACACAGAAGATCCTTCCTGTCCATCACAGACCACTACAGGAGATCCTTCAAGTCCATCACAGACCACTACAGGAGATCCTTCTTATCCATCACAGACCACTACAGGAGATCCTTCAAATCCATCACAGACCACTACAGGAGATCCTTCAGTCCATCACAGACCACTACAGGAGATCCTTCCTGTCCATCACAGACCACTACAGAAGATCCTTCCTGTCCTTCACAGACCACTACAGGAGATCCTTCCTGTCCTTCACAGACCACTACAGGAGATCCTTCTTATCCATCACAGACCACTACAGGAGATCCTTCAGTCCATCACAGACCACTACAGGAGATCCTTCCTGTCCATCACAGACCACTACAGAAGATCCTTCCTGTCCTTCACAGACCACTACAGAAGATCCTTCCTGTCCTTCACAGACCACTACAGGAGATCCTTCTTATCCATCACAGACCACTACAGAAGATCTTTCCTTGTCAACAGGACACCTAACACACTGTTCCTGTGTGGGCAGCAGCTATCTGCTACTTTTCTAGCCTCCTGTATAGCAGCTAGCTGTGCTGCTGATGCTAACTTGTTTTTTACATGTAAAAATTAAAACTCAATTTCTGTTATTTTTATTTCCATCCTCTAAACACTTTCTACAAGTATTCATGCTTTAGTTTGGCATTTGCTGCTACTTGTGTATTGTTACTGTTGAGTTAAGTTGTTTTATCCTATAGCCACCACAAGAGGGGGCTGGAGCTTTCACCTTTATGGTTTAAAATAATTTTCTAAGGCTGGCGTTTTATCAGTTATTTATCCACAGTAAGGACCACACACACCAGTGACATCACTCAAAGTGGGAGGAGTCTCCAGGAACAGGAAGTAGTCCTCTGACCAGAGCAATACTCATGGCTAGTCAGATCAGGAGAGACGCTGCAGCAGATAAGTGACACATTCGCAGCAGATTTTCAGGTTTTGAAAACAGCTCCTGGTGCACGTCATCCCCCTATATGAGCTTCTTTGAGGCCGTTTAGTTTGTGGTGTTTATGCTGCTGTGCACTAGCGTTATCTGATTACAGGTAACAGCATTCTAATGCATTAGTGGGAGGTTTTAGGGTTAGGGTTTTTCTTAAATCTCCTAAAATCTTGGTACCAATCTGCAGCAGCGTCTCTCCTGATATGACTAGCTGAGTTTTACTCCAGTCAGAGGACCACTTCCTGTTTCTATAAACTCCACCCACTTTGTGTGATGTCACCAGTTAGTATGTAGATAAATAACAGAACGCCACTTCAGACACTGATGGAAGTTTGGAAAACATACAGATTTTTATTTTAGAAAGTGACCATAGAAGTGAGTGGCTGGTTTCTGAGGATTAAGTTCAGGTAAAACCCACCTTTGGATCGAAGAGCATTTTAAAATCATGTTTTATTTAAGATGGAATCATTTCCCTTCAATGTTTTATCCTTTAATACTCTGTACTCGTGTCATCCGTCTCTATAAACCTTCATTAGCAGGAACCGACAGCAGCATCATCACAAACCACCTTTTAAAACTTTGCTGAGACGAACATCAGACCACTAACTTCTACAGGCTTGATACCATTACACCCAGCCATGAAAAGTGTCCAAAGTAATGGTTATTGATAAGATGCGAGCGTCTCCCTCTGTTTACGGACCACCTGTAAATAAATGAGTCCTCTCATTGTGTGTGTCCACTTCACAGCGCCTCTTCCTCCCATCGCAGCTAGGAAAGAGTAATTATAAGGAGCTGAAAGTCTGAGATAAATGCTGGTTTTAGGTGGAAAACACTCTCCATCACTGTCAGGAGGAGAGGAGGACACGAAGGAGAAATATTAGTTTTATCACCACAGAAGAGAAGGAGAGGAGGAAATTTAGGAGGTGAAGCAGGAAAGTTTATTTTTAAAAGAAATGAAAGAAGGAGTAAAGTGGAGGGGATTAAAGATGGAGGCTATATTTGTGCTTAGAGGAGAGGAGGAGGAGAAACTAGTTTTATCAAAGCTGAAGGAGGATTAGTGGAGGAGGAACAGAATTACAGGTTTCCATCACGTCGAGTGACATGGAAAATATAAAAGGAGTGAAAACAGAAAATGACAAAAGTGATTAAAACAGCAGCTGTTAAAATGAGAGGAAGTCGTTTTAAGTTAGAAGTGACAAATTAGTCAAATCTGGATAAAATTACAAGAAATGGATGAACTAATAAGTGAAGGAAGCAGGAGAGAAGTGAAGGTTGACGGAGTAGGATGAGGAGGGGACCAGCGTTTTCCTCTGGGCGTCTGATCGATCAGCTGATCATTGGCTCTGATTGGAGCGCTGCTCTGACTCAGCCTATTGGCCAGCTGTCTCTGCTTCAGGACAGGTCAAACAATTCATCATCTCCACCTGCCGTTGGCTTAGCGGCTGGATCTGTTACAACTCTCCAACACTCTGTGGGCTTTATGGAATCCATCATGAACTCAGAATGATACATATGAACTTTAAGATCTGAAATATGGACACAGAGCTTCTAATCTTGGTCCAAAGTAAACCTTAACTACTTTAAAATCACAAAAAAATGTGACCGTATAACAAAAGCCTGTTTTAATCACCCTAAAAGAGGGGAGGTCAGAGTAGAGCAGGTAGAGGTCAGAGTAGAGCAGGTAGAGGTCAGAGTAGAGCAGGTTGAGGTCAAACTAGAGCAGGTAGAGGTCAGACTGGAGCAGTAGAGGTCAGACTAGAGCAGGTAGAGGTCAGACTAGAGCAGTAGAGGTCAGACTAGAGCAGGTAGAGGTCAGACTAGAGCAGGTAGAGGTCAGACTAGAGCAGTAGAGGTCAGACTAGAGCAGGTAGAGGTCAGACTAGAGCAGGTAGAGGTCAAACTAGAGCAGGTAGAGGTCAAACTGGAGCAGGTAGAGGTCAAACTAGAGCAGGTAGAGGTCAGAGTAGAGCAGGTAGAGGTCAAACTAGAGCAGGTAGAGGTCAGACTGGAGCAGGTAGAGGTCAAACTAGAGCAGGTAGAGGTCAGAGTAGAGCAGGTAGAGGTCAAACTAGAGCAGGTAGAGGTCAGAGTAGAGCAGGTAGAGGTCAAACTAGAGCAGGTAGAGGTCAGACTGGAGCAGGTAGAGGTCAGAGTAGAGCAGGTTGAGGTCAAACTAGAGCAGGTAGAGGTCAAACTAGAGCAGTAGGGGTCAGACTAGAGCAGTAGAGGTCAGACTAGAGCAGTAGGGGTCAGACTAGAGCAGGTAGAGGTCAGAGTAGAGCAGGTTGAGGTCAAACTAGAGCAGGTAGAGGTCAGACTGGAGCAGTAGAGGTCAGACTAGAGCAGGTAGAGGTCACGGTAGAGCAGGCAGTAGAGCAGGTAGAGGTCAGACTAGAGCAGGTAGAGGTCACACTAGAGCAGGTAGAGGTCAGACTAGAGCAGGTAGAGGTCAGACTAGAGCAGGTAGAGGTCAGACTAGAGCAGGTAGAGGTCAGACTAGAGCAGGTAGAGGTCAAACTAGAGCAGGTAGAGGTCACAGTAGAGCAGGTAGAGGTCAGACTAGAGCAGGTAGAGGTCAGACTAGAGCAGGTAGAGGTCAGATTAGAGCAGGTAGAGGTCACAGTAGAGCAGGTAGAGGTCAGACTAGAGCAGGTAGAGGTCAGACTAAAGCAGGTAGAGGTCACAGTAGAGCAGGTAGAGGTCAGACTAGAGCAGGTAGAGGTCACGGTAGAGCAGGCAGTAGAGCAGGTAGAGGTCAGACTAGAGCAGGTAGAGGTCAGACTAGAGCAGGTAGAGGTCAGACTAGAGCAGGTAGAGGTCACAGTAGAGCAGGTAGAGGTCAGACTAGAGCAGGTAGAGGTCAGAGTAGAGCAGGTAGAGGTCACAGTAGAGCAGGTAGAGGTCACAGTAGAGCAGGTAGAGGTCAGACTAGAGCAGGTAGAGGTCACAGTAGAGCAGGTAGAGGTCAGAGTGGCGCACAGAACAGGAAGTGGGCTCACTGGAAGCAGACAGTGACTTAAAGGATCGTTGACTGATCGACCAGTCAGGGTGTATGACTAAGTGGTCAAATCAAAGCAGTCACTATTTGCAGCTCTGATTAGCTTTAAGCTAGGGTCAAGATGGTTCCTCGTCACCTCAATAAAAACTGTATTTGTCCTGTCGACTGATAAATCTTCGGGGTGTTTCTTCTGTTCTGTGTTTTCCCAGTTGGCCTCCTAACTCCTAACTTGACTCATTCCTACAAACAGGAACTGTGTTCAGGAGAAGGTTCCTTCGAAGGCTTCTATCTCTAATGAATCTATAGGCAGACTCTATATTTCTATTGTCCTGCTGTGTTCAGCAGCTGAAGCTTCATTAATCAAAGACAGGTCAGGGGGTGAGGGGTCATATGATTGTTGTGGGGTCCAGTTTGGAGTTTTGAACAACAGAACACTGTAGAGATGAACCTGTGGGACTGACTCTGCTGACTCGGCATTTAATTTGCGTCTTTAAGCTCTCGTAAGAGGAACAGAACACGGTGTTCTGTAAATCACCCAGAAAATGGACTAAAGCACTCAGGATGTCTGGAACATTCAGATTTAATGTCTGGTTTCAGCAGACGTTAAGTGACGAGTCGACTAGAAACACTAAGCCTTTAGTGGGATTTAAACACCACGGAGTCTTGGACTGCTGCTGGGAATTCACCAGGTTTTAAATATCTTCACAGGATTCTCACTAACAACTAAATCCAAATTTTCTATCCTTAAAACTAAAGAATATTTAGTATTTTTAACACATTTTCTGTAGCTGCGTTCACTGCTGTTACATTCAAAGTCCTAAATCCTGTTGAAACTGAACAGCTTCCTGTCTGCTCTGGAGGAAGGAGGAAGGTCTTTTCTCCTTCAGCTGAAGTTTTATTCATCAGTAAAAATAAACTCAGAACCTTGAAGGAATCCTTCAGATGAAGTTCAAACCCAAACAGTTTCAAAATCAGAGTTTAACCACTTCTCTGTCAGACCAGCACAAAGACCTGAGTCCATCCATCACCTGACTGATTACTGCTGACTGATTAATGAAGGTGTTGCTTTTTCAATGTTTAATTTTTTCATTCTGGTCTGAATCCTGTGCTGCTTGAATGATTTATGACTATTTGTGACGATGCGTAACCATAGCAATGACAGATGGAGTAACTAACCGACGTCTCCAAAGCTCCAGTAAAACCCAACTTGTGATCCATAAACCCAGATGAGTGAAAGAGTTTTAGGTTAATTTATTTGCTTCCATCTGTTAATTTTCTATACTTTTTGCTTCAACCTCATTAAAATTAGAAGTTTGTTTTATAGCTTTACTTTATTAATTTTAATTTAACAGTAGTAACCTGTTTATGCTCTTATTTTATTTTATATTTTAGTATCTTTACTTTTAAGTTTTAGAGATTTAATAGTTTTATAGTTTTAAACCTTAGAAATTAAAAAAAGTTTTATTCATTATTCAGGGTTTTAAAAAGGACATTTTTCTGTTGGTTTAGTTAGTTTTTACTTTTTACTTATTAATATTTAAGGTTTGAACTTTAAAATTTTTCTTTGGTTCTATCACGTTTAAAAATTTTACAAGTTTTTAGTTTTTGAACATTTTTACTTTTTGCTTTAATTTAGTTTTTTAACTATGTAATGTAGTATGTTGTTTACATTTTAAAATATTTGAATTTTTTACATTCCTGTTATCTCTTCTTATTTATTTTTACTTAAATGTTTAGATTTTAATTTATCTTTGAAAATAGATAGTTTTATCATTTAATTTACTTCAACATTTTTACCTAACTGTTAAGAAATTATACTTTATATACTACCTTATAAATCGCCTTGCCTCGCCTCGCCTCGCCTTCTTCCGCTTATCTGGGTCCGGGTCGCGGGGGCAGCATTCCAAGTTGGGCAGCCCAGGCCACCTTCTCCCCGGCCAAGTCCACCAGCTCCTCAGCTGGGACGCCCAGGCGTTCCCAGGCCAAACTGAAGATGTATTTCCTCCAGCTTGGCCTGGGTCGACCTGGGGGCCTCCTGCCGGCAGGACATGCCCAGAACACCTCCCGAGGGAGGCGTCCAGGAGGCATCCTTACCAGATGCCCGAACCACCTCAACTGGCTCCTTTCAATATGGAGGAGCAGCGACTCTACTCCGAGTCTCTCCCGGATGTCCGAGCTTCTTACCCTATCCCTAAGGCTGAGCCCGGCCACCCTGCGGAGAAAACTCATTTCGGCCGCTTGTATCCGCGATCTCGTTCTTTCGGTCACTACCCAAAGCTCATGACCATAGGTGAGGATTGGGACGTAGACCGACCGGTAAATCGAGAGCCTTGCTTTCTGGCTCAGCTCTCTCTTTACCACAACAGACCGGTTCAGCGTCCGCATCACTGCAGACGCTGCCCCAATCCGCCTGTCGATCTCCCGCTCCCTCCTTCCCTCTTTCGTGAACAAGACCCCGAGATACTTGAACTCCTCCACTTGAGGCAGGACCTCTCTCCCGACCTGGAGTTGGCAATTCACCTTTTTCCGGTCGAGAACCATGGCCTCAGATTTGGAGGTGCTGATCCTCATCCCAGCCGCTTCACACTCGGCTGCGAACCTCCCCAGCAAGAGCTGAAGGTCAGAGCTCGATGAAGCTAGGAGGACCACATCATCCGCAAAAAGCAGAGACGCGATTCTCCTGTCACCAAACTCCACCCCCTCCACACCACGGCTGCGCCTAGAAATCCTGTCCATAAAGGTTGTGAACAGGACCGGTGACAAAGGGCAGCCCTGGCGGAGTCCAACCCTCACTGGAAACAGGTCCGACTTACTGCCGGCTATGCGGACCAGACTCACACTCCTCTGGTACAGGGACTGAATGGCCCTTAACAAAAGACCATCAACCCCATACCCCTGGAGCGCCCCCCACAGGGTGCCCCTGGGGACACGGTCATAAGCCTTCTCCAAATCCACAAAACACATGTGGATTGGTTGGGCAAACTCCCATGACCCCTCCATCACCCTAGCGAGGGTAAAGAGCTGGTCCACAGTTCCACGACCAGGACGAAAACCACATTGCTCCTCTTCAATCCGAGATTCAACCATCGACCGGACCCTCTTCTCCAGTACCCTGCAGTAGACCTTTCCTGGGAGGCTGAGGAGTGTGATCCCCCTATAGTTGGAACACACCCTCTGGTCCCCCTTCTTAAAAATGGGAACCACCACCCCGGTCTGCCACTCCACAGGAACTGCCCCCGATGACCACGCAATGTTGCAGAGACGTGTCAACCACGACAGTCCTACAACATCCATCGCCTTGAGATACCCAGGTCGGATCTCATCCACCCCTGGGGCTCCGCCGCTGTGTAGTTGTTTGACTACCTCAGCGACTTCTGCCCCAGAGATTGGACAGTCCGTCCCCAGATCTCCCAGCTCTGGTTCCTCCTCGGAATGCGCGTCGGTGGGATTGAGGAGCTCCTCAAAGTATTCCTTCCACCGCCCGACTATAGCCCCAGTTGATGTCAGCAGCTCCCCGTCCCCACTGTAAACAGTGTGAGCGAGTTGCCGCCTTCCTCCCCTGAGGCGCCGGACGGTTTGCCAGAACCTCTTTGGAGCCGACCGATAGTCTTTTTCCATGGCCTCGCCAAACTCCTCCCACGCCCGAGATTTTGCCTCGGCAACTGCCACTGCTGCACTTCGCTTGGCCCGCCGGTACCTGTCTGCTGCCTCTGGAGACCCACAGAGCAGCCACGCCCTGTAGGCCTCCTTCTTCAGCCTGACGGCTCCCCTAACCTCTGGTGTCCACCAGCGGGTACGGGGGTTACCGCCACGACTGGCACCGGCTACCTTGCGACCACAGCTAGCAACAGCCGCCTCAACAATCACAGAGCGGAACAAGGCCCATTCGGACTCAATGTCCCCCACTGCTCTCGGGACGCGGTCGAAGCTCTGCCGGAGGTGGGAGTTGAAGACCATCTTGACAGGCTCTTCTGCCAGGCGTTCCCAGCAGACNCNTAGAGCAGGTAGAGGTCAGACTAGAGCAGGTAGAGGTCAGACTAGAGCAGGTAGAGGTCACAGTAGAGCAGGTAGAGGTCAGACTAGAGCAGGTAGAGGTCAGAGTAGAGCAGGTAGAGGTCACAGTAGAGCAGGTAGAGGTCACAGTAGAGCAGGTAGAGGTCAGACTAGAGCAGGTAGAGGTCACAGTAGAGCAGGTAGAGGTCAGAGTGGCGCACAGAACAGGAAGTGGGCTCACTGGAAGCAGACAGTGACTTAAAGGATCGTTGACTGATCGACCAGTCAGGGTGTATGACTAAGTGGTCAAATCAAAGCAGTCACTATTTGCAGCTCTGATTAGCTTTAAGCTAGGGTCAAGATGGTTCCTCGTCACCTCAATAAAAACTGTATTTGTCCTGTCGACTGATAAATCTTCGGGGTGTTTCTTCTGTTCTGTGTTTTCCCAGTTGGCCTCCTAACTCCTAACTTGACTCATTCCTACAAACAGGAACTGTGTTCAGGAGAAGGTTCCTTCGAAGGCTTCTATCTCTAATGAATCTATAGGCAGACTCTATATTTCTATTGTCCTGCTGTGTTCAGCAGCTGAAGCTTCATTAATCAAAGACAGGTCAGGGGGTGAGGGGTCATATGATTGTTGTGGGGTCCAGTTTGGAGTTTTGAACAACAGAACACTGTAGAGATGAACCTGTGGGACTGACTCTGCTGACTCGGCATTTAATTTGCGTCTTTAAGCTCTCGTAAGAGGAACAGAACACGGTGTTCTGTAAATCACCCAGAAAATGGACTAAAGCACTCAGGATGTCTGGAACATTCAGATTTAATGTCTGGTTTCAGCAGACGTTAAGTGACGAGTCGACTAGAAACACTAAGCCTTTAGTGGGATTTAAACACCACGGAGTCTTGGACTGCTGCTGGGAATTCACCAGGTTTTAAATATCTTCACAGGATTCTCACTAACAACTAAATCCAAATTTTCTATCCTTAAAACTAAAGAATATTTAGTATTTTTAACACATTTTCTGTAGCTGCGTTCACTGCTGTTACATTCAAAGTCCTAAATCCTGTTGAAACTGAACAGCTTCCTGTCTGCTCTGGAGGAAGGAGGAAGGTCTTTTCTCCTTCAGCTGAAGTTTTATTCATCAGTAAAAATAAACTCAGAACCTTGAAGGAATCCTTCAGATGAAGTTCAAACCCAAACAGTTTCAAAATCAGAGTTTAACCACTTCTCTGTCAGACCAGCACAAAGACCTGAGTCCATCCATCACCTGACTGATTACTGCTGACTGATTAATGAAGGTGTTGCTTTTTCAATGTTTAATTTTTTCATTCTGGTCTGAATCCTGTGCTGCTTGAATGATTTATGACTATTTGTGACGATGCGTAACCATAGCAATGACAGATGGAGTAACTAACCGACGTCTCCAAAGCTCCAGTAAAACCCAACTTGTGATCCATAAACCCAGATGAGTGAAAGAGTTTTAGGTTAATTTATTTGCTTCCATCTGTTAATTTTCTATACTTTTTGCTTCAACCTCATTAAAATTAGAAGTTTGTTTTATAGCTTTACTTTATTAATTTTAATTTAACAGTAGTAACCTGTTTATGCTCTTATTTTATTTTATATTTTAGTATCTTTACTTTTAAGTTTTAGAGATTTAATAGTTTTATAGTTTTAAACCTTAGAAATTAAAAAAAGTTTTATTCATTATTCAGGGTTTTAAAAAGGACATTTTTCTGTTGGTTTAGTTAGTTTTTACTTTTTACTTATTAATATTTAAGGTTTGAACTTTAAAATTTTTCTTTGGTTCTATCACGTTTAAAAATTTTACAAGTTTTTAGTTTTTGAACATTTTTACTTTTTGCTTTAATTTAGTTTTTTAACTATGTAATGTAGTATGTTGTTTACATTTTAAAATATTTGAATTTTTTACATTCCTGTTATCTCTTCTTATTTATTTTTACTTAAATGTTTAGATTTTAATTTATCTTTGAAAATAGATAGTTTTATCATTTAATTTACTTCAACATTTTTACCTAACTGTTAAGAAATTATACTTTATATACTACCTTATAAATCGCCTTGCCTCGCCTCGCCTCGCCTTCTTCCGCTTATCTGGGTCCGGGTCGCGGGGGCAGCATTCCAAGTTGGGCAGCCCAGGCCACCTTCTCCCCGGCCAAGTCCACCAGCTCCTCAGCTGGGACGCCCAGGCGTTCCCAGGCCAAACTGAAGATGTATTTCCTCCAGCTTGGCCTGGGTCGACCTGGGGGCCTCCTGCCGGCAGGACATGCCCAGAACACCTCCCGAGGGAGGCGTCCAGGAGGCATCCTTACCAGATGCCCGAACCACCTCAACTGGCTCCTTTCAATATGGAGGAGCAGCGACTCTACTCCGAGTCTCTCCCGGATGTCCGAGCTTCTTACCCTATCCCTAAGGCTGAGCCCGGCCACCCTGCGGAGAAAACTCATTTCGGCCGCTTGTATCCGCGATCTCGTTCTTTCGGTCACTACCCAAAGCTCATGACCATAGGTGAGGATTGGGACGTAGACCGACCGGTAAATCGAGAGCCTTGCTTTCTGGCTCAGCTCTCTCTTTACCACAACAGACCGGTTCAGCGTCCGCATCACTGCAGACGCTGCCCCAATCCGCCTGTCGATCTCCCGCTCCCTCCTTCCCTCTTTCGTGAACAAGACCCCGAGATACTTGAACTCCTCCACTTGAGGCAGGACCTCTCTCCCGACCTGGAGTTGGCAATTCACCTTTTTCCGGTCGAGAACCATGGCCTCAGATTTGGAGGTGCTGATCCTCATCCCAGCCGCTTCACACTCGGCTGCGAACCTCCCCAGCAAGAGCTGAAGGTCAGAGCTCGATGAAGCTAGGAGGACCACATCATCCGCAAAAAGCAGAGACGCGATTCTCCTGTCACCAAACTCCACCCCCTCCACACCACGGCTGCGCCTAGAAATCCTGTCCATAAAGGTTGTGAACAGGACCGGTGACAAAGGGCAGCCCTGGCGGAGTCCAACCCTCACTGGAAACAGGTCCGACTTACTGCCGGCTATGCGGACCAGACTCACACTCCTCTGGTACAGGGACTGAATGGCCCTTAACAAAAGACCATCAACCCCATACCCCTGGAGCGCCCCCCACAGGGTGCCCCTGGGGACACGGTCATAAGCCTTCTCCAAATCCACAAAACACATGTGGATTGGTTGGGCAAACTCCCATGACCCCTCCATCACCCTAGCGAGGGTAAAGAGCTGGTCCACAGTTCCACGACCAGGACGAAAACCACATTGCTCCTCTTCAATCCGAGATTCAACCATCGACCGGACCCTCTTCTCCAGTACCCTGCAGTAGACCTTTCCTGGGAGGCTGAGGAGTGTGATCCCCCTATAGTTGGAACACACCCTCTGGTCCCCCTTCTTAAAAATGGGAACCACCACCCCGGTCTGCCACTCCACAGGAACTGCCCCCGATGACCACGCAATGTTGCAGAGACGTGTCAACCACGACAGTCCTACAACATCCATCGCCTTGAGATACCCAGGTCGGATCTCATCCACCCCTGGGGCTCCGCCGCTGTGTAGTTGTTTGACTACCTCAGCGACTTCTGCCCCAGAGATTGGACAGTCCGTCCCCAGATCTCCCAGCTCTGGTTCCTCCTCGGAATGCGCGTCGGTGGGATTGAGGAGCTCCTCAAAGTATTCCTTCCACCGCCCGACTATAGCCCCAGTTGATGTCAGCAGCTCCCCGTCCCCACTGTAAACAGTGTGAGCGAGTTGCCGCCTTCCTCCCCTGAGGCGCCGGACGGTTTGCCAGAACCTCTTTGGAGCCGACCGATAGTCTTTTTCCATGGCCTCGCCAAACTCCTCCCACGCCCGAGATTTTGCCTCGGCAACTGCCACTGCTGCACTTCGCTTGGCCCGCCGGTACCTGTCTGCTGCCTCTGGAGACCCACAGAGCAGCCACGCCCTGTAGGCCTCCTTCTTCAGCCTGACGGCTCCCCTAACCTCTGGTGTCCACCAGCGGGTACGGGGGTTACCGCCACGACTGGCACCGGCTACCTTGCGACCACAGCTAGCAACAGCCGCCTCAACAATCACAGAGCGGAACAAGGCCCATTCGGACTCAATGTCCCCCACTGCTCTCGGGACGCGGTCGAAGCTCTGCCGGAGGTGGGAGTTGAAGACCATCTTGACAGGCTCTTCTGCCAGGCGTTCCCAGCAGACCCTCACTATACGTTTGGGTCTACCAGGTCTGCGCGGCATCTTCCCCTGCCATCTGATCCAGCTCACCACCAGGTGGTGATCAGTTGACAGCTCCGCTCCTCTCTTCACTCGAGTGTCCAAAACATACGGTCTCAGGTCAGATGATACAACTATAAAGTCAATCATCGACCTGTAACCTAGGCTGCCCTGGTACCAGGTGTACCGATGGGCATCCTTATGTTTGAACATGGTGTTCATTATGGCCAAACTGCGACTTGCACAGAAGTCCAAAAACAGAACACCACTCGGATTCAGATTGGGCGGGCCGTTCCTCCCAATCATGCCCCTCCAGGTCACGCTGTCATTGCCCACGTGAGCACTGAAGTCCCCCAGCAGGACAATGGAGTCCCCTGTTGGAGCGCTATCCAGCACTCGTCCCAGAGACTCCAAAAAGGGTGGGTACTCTGAGCTGCTATTTGGTGCATAAGCACAAACAACAGACAGGACCCGTTCCCCAACCCGAAGGCGTAGGGAAGCTGCCCTTTCGTCCCCCAGAGAAAACCCCAACATACAGGCAGAGAGTCTTGGGGCTAACAGAAAGCCCACCCCAGCCCTCCGCCTCTCACCCGGATCAACTCCAGCAAAGAAAAGTGTCCAACCCCTCTCAAGGACTCGGGTTCCAGAGCCAACGCTATGTGTCGAGGTGAGCCCGACTATATCTAGCCGGTATCGCTCAGCCTCTTCCACAAGCTCCAGCTCCTTCCCCGCCAGAGAGGTGACGTTCCATGTCTCGATAGCCAGTTTTCCCGTCTGGGGATCGGATCGCCAAAGCTCCCGCCTCGGTCTGCCACCCGATCCACAATGCACCGAATAATTATACTTTTATATTATACTAAAGGTTTCAGGTTTAGGATGAGAATCACAAACATAAAGCATGTGAATAAATATGGTCATGTATCCTTTAAAGGGTTAATGAAAATGTCTTTCTTTGTTTGTTCCCTCACCTGTTTAATCCTTTACTACTTCCTGTTTTATAGGATCTAGTTTGTGGTTTTCAACCATTTCTAACATTTTTTCTTTAAATGTCTAGACATACAAAATGAAAACCAGAAACATTTTAAAGAACAAAAGCATACATTTCCTCCACGGATTGGTCGGCCCAGGCCCACTACGTCTGAACCACCATCACGTACGCTTGTTAAAGTTGTATGTTGTTGTATGTTTGTGGACTGTGAGAAGGTGAAACCATCCCTGGATTAAATAAGAACAGAGATGAAACAGGCGGAGTTCATTGTTGCTTGTCTGTGTTTTAGAGGTAGGTGAGCTGTCCATGGTGCTGAAACACCGACCGTTGGAGAGCTTCCCTCTACCTATACCACTGTTCTGACCCCAGCCTGGACTCCAAACTGCAGTAAAACTTCCTTTGACTTTTGGGATCTCCACAGCTATGTGTGTGAAAACTCTTTTTCTACACTGAGGGAAGTTTATTCTGAACACAGACACAATGCTGCACAGCAAAGCAAACCTGATAAAGCTGGCGTTGGATAAAATTTAAAGTAGATCTACTGAGGAGATGTAACTCATCAGCCATGAGAAAACTGCAACTCTACTGAATAGGATGAATTCAATTTAATATATAAGTTGATTTAAAGACCATCATGTTCTTTTGATGGTAGAAATGTAGTTTGATGCTAGTTGAAACGGTCGGTTTAAAAGTGAAAACTGTTGAAGTTTGCTGTGAGCTGAAGTTGCTGATTTGATTTGATGTTTGCTGTAAACACATTTAATGTCTGAGAACAGACCCTCCTGAAAACTCAGCCTCTAAATAGTCGTGTGTAAAGGATGTGTTTATAATGTTTCTCAATACATCAGAAAATAAATGTTCCTTTAACCAATACATAGCGTTGTGTCTTTGCTCAGAGTAACGACCCCTCATTGGAGCCACGCCCCTCCTTTTTGTCCAGCTGCTAGTGATGAAGAATAGACTGATTAGAGTAAACCATTACACCTTTATGAAAACGTGTGTGTGTGTGTGTGTGTGTGTGTGTGTGTGTGTGTGTGTGTGTGTGTGTGTGTGTGTGTGTGTGTGTGTGTGTGTGAGAAGGTTTTTTCCTGTTTGTCTGAAGGGTGTCTCTCATCACGTTCTCCTGTGTTTCACAATGTGTTTGTGTGTTTTCCTACACACAGCGTGTGTGTGTGTGTGTGTTTTCTGTTTGTCTCAGTGTGTTGTGCGTCTTATCGAGAGCTCATGAATTATTGAGGTCCATTTAGAACCCTTATCACTGTCCCCATGGCAACCGGCCCCACGGGACACACTCAAAACACAATTACAGTAATACAACATGCAGTACACACAAAAACAAAGGCACTGCAATCACACACGCACACACACACACACACACAGTGAGAGTATATTGTCACACTCATGCTGCCACCGGACTCTTTGTTTTTCATCTCAACTGGATGAACTGCTGAATTTATATTTATTTACTAATTTAATTCTTTATTTGTGTGTGTGTGTGTGTGTGTGTGTGTGTGTGTGTGTGTGTGTGTGCGTTTTCCTTGTGTATTTGTGTGAAGCTACAGCATGTTAATGATCTAATTTGTTTTCGTGAACGGTCCAACTTGTAGGAGTGATTTTTGCAGTCCTCTGGTCAGTGGGGGGAGACAGCGCCCTCTAGCAGCACTGGGCTCAACTACAAGCTGCAGAGAAAGTTTTTAAAACAAAACATTTCTGCTTAAAAAAAGAAGAAGTTGTGTCGCACTCAGACCACAGCAGGTGAAGTGTCCGGTAGACGCTGTAGACCCTAACATGTTAACATTTGCTAACTTTGAGTTTAGTAGCTTTTAAAAACAGAACCAGCTGATTTGATTGGATCCAGGATTTTGAACAAAGGTTCCTGATTGGTTCATCTTAAACTTCATGCATCAGGATGACACAGGTTATTGTTGAAAATCAGATTAACAGCTGACTCAGGAAGTTTTAGTTGAGTGAACAGCTAATCACTTAATTAGATAAAATAATCAATAACCACTACAGTCAGAATCTTCAGGCTTTATTGCCAGTGAGACACACACACACACGCACGCACGCACGCTCGCACGCACACACACACACACACACGTGACCCTGTTTGGTCAAATTAAAGTCATAAATTGTTTTTCCATTAATGCTTTATTGACTGGTTTGAGTTTATTTCTGCAGAGAGGAGGTTTGGTCCTTCAGCTGCTGTTAAATGACTCCCCACCTGTATGATGAAGAGGACGAGTGGAGGAGAACTTGATGGAGGGGAGGTAAAGAAGCAACAGAAGAGGAGAGGAGGAGGAAAGAGTTTTGTGAATATTTATCCTTCAATGTAATGAGGATGGACTTGGCCTCCATAAATCACTGTCCTCTGATCACAAATAGGCTGCAGATTCATTTAAGTTATCAGAGCAGCAGACCATCCAATAAGCTTTGGCAACAAGAGAAAAGTGAAGTTTCTCTCTCACTCATTTTCTGTCTCTCCTGAGGAAAGCACTTTGCTGAGTCGTGATAACGACAACGTTTCGGCTCAGTTTCCATTAAAAAGGCCCGATTCTGCTCTACGTTCCTCCTCCTTCATGTGAACCCAGCTGTCTCATCTCTGCATCGCCTTAAAACTCCAGCACTTTTATTTTCTTCTGATCAGAAGTTTAATAAAAAGTTACAGGATGTTTGTTGGTTAAAACTTCGTAAATCCTCATTTTAACCCTTTGATGGACCTTTAATGTCTTGTCACACGGTTATGTTTATTTACATTTAAATCAAGCTGTAATAAAAAATTTTTATATTACATCCATTAAACCAGCATCTAATTTTTAATAATAAATAATGATATTTTTTACCATGTTTGTCAAGCTTTTGTCCTGATGTAGCTCCATTTTCTTACATAATAAGACAATAAATACATTTGTTCCTAATCTACTTCATGAAACTGGATTATTTCTGGTTTAATTATGGAAGTTTGGTATAGGTGAGAGATTAGCAGCAACATTTATTTAGTTATTTTATTTTTCTTATCATGACCATTTTACTAAAATACTAACGTTAAGACCCTCAGACACATTTATGTATAACAAGCAGTCAAACCTTTACCAGGTTTTATTTTTGTTTTTACATTTTTTAATTCAATTCTATCTTCTATTTTTTGGCTACTTCTAAAACAGTCTTCTCTTAACAACTTAAAGAACTTCCCTTACTCTTTTAACAATAAGAGTCTCAAACATACACTTATAAAAATAGTTTGTTGATTTTATTCTCCAGTTAAAATCAGGATGTTGTAAATTGTTAAAATATTCAGAAAAAACATGTGATAAAATTTGTTATTTTGAGATAAAAATAGAAAAAAAACTATTCCTTGACCAGCACTGGTGTCAAGCCCCACAATGAGGGAATGATTTTGTGCTCAACGATGTTAATGTTAGTATTCTAGATCATTGTGTACAAATAATGATGCACCAATCCAATATCTATATCTGTGTCAGTCCTGATACTGAAGAAAATTCTAGATTGGGTATCGGTCACAATAGTCCCAATCCATATGGCAGATCTATTCAGTCTAAGTCTATGCTGTGAGCTGTGAGAGACGTCATGCGCTAATGGCACGCCATGTAGAGGCTCACGCCATCTTGACAATTCAACGGAACATTTTCCCAGTACGTTTTTTTAAAATAAATCACAGTCTGTGTAGAAAGCAACTTATGCTACTTTCAGAGCCCTTTTTGTCCATAAGCTTTATAAATGAGGCCCCTGAGGCCCCTAAGCTAGCTTTATAAATGAGGCCCCTGAGACCCCTAAGCAAGCTTAATAAATGAGGCCCCTGAGACCCCTAAGCAAGCTTAATAAATGAGGCCTGAGGCCCCTAAGCTAGCTTTATAAATGAGGCCCCTGAGACCCCTAAGCAAGCTTAATAAATGAGGCCCCATGAGGCCCCTAAGCTAGCTTTATAAATGAGGCCCCTGAGGCCCCTAAGCTAGCTTTATAAATGAGGCCCCTGAGACCCCTAAGCAAGCTTAATAAATGAGGCCCCATGAGGCCCCTAAGCTAGCTTTATAAATGAGGCCTGAGGGCCCCTAAGCTAGCTTTATAAATGAGGCCTGAGGGCCCCTAAGCTAGCTTTATAAATGAGGCCCCTAAGCTAGCTTTATAAATGAGGCCCCTGAGACCCCTAAGCTAGCTTTATAAATGAGGCCCCTGAGACCCCTAAGCTAGCTTTATAAATGAGGCCCCTGAGACCCCTAAGCTAGCTTAATAAATGAGGCCCCATGAGGCCCCTAAGCTAGCTTTATAAATGAGGCCCCTGAGACCCCTAAGCAAGCTTAATAAATGAGGCCCCATGAGGCCCCTAAGCTAGCTTTATAAAAGAGGCCCCTGAGACCCCTAAGCAAGCTTAATAAATGAGGCCCCTAAGCTAGCTTTATAAATGAGGCCTGAGGCCCCTAAGCTAGCTTTATAAATGAGGCCCCTAAGCTAGCTTTTTAAATGAGGCCTGAGACCCCTAAGCTATGAGGCCTGAGGCCCCTAAGCTAGCTTAATAAATGAGGCCTGAGGTCCCTAAGATAGCTTTATAAATGTCTGAGGTCCCTAAGCTAGCTTTATAAATGAGGCCTGAGGCCCCTAAGCTAGCAGGTGACAGATGTGGTTGAAAACTAGAGGCAGGTGTGTGAAGTCCTCTCTACACTAAATCACAGTTTGGAAAAACAAAATACTTCTGTGATGAGTCAATAGACAGTTTGTTAAAAACACTAATATTTTCTCTTTAAGACTTTTTTAGTTTAAATTTAAATAGTAAAACACAGAAACATTAAACTCAGGTTTTGAGAAGCCGCTGATATTAACGTGTTGGTTGTTCAGACTGACTAACTGTTTGTGTTAATTATGCACTAAAAACAACAATAGAACTGATTTCACCACATCTGGCTGTTTCTGTCCCAACTGTCACCAATACAATGAGAACCTGTGCTGGAAAGATAATTCCTGGGGGAGAAAAACAATGAGAGACGTTATTTTTCTCTTTTGTTTGGTTCTTTTTGTTGTTTTTTTGGAAGGTTGACTAAGCTGAAATGAAATGGTCCATCTTCATGGAAACGACACAGAATTACAGAAAAATAGAGAACTATTTATAAATGAAAAATAAACTATAAACTGGAATAAAATATAAAAGTAAAGATAACTTATACCCAGACGTAAACTAAACCTTCTAGCAGGTTTGATTCCCTGAAGGTTGATTAGAAAATGATTTTGACTCTAAATGAATGAGAGAACCAGAGGAAGGTACTTGAGTGAAGATAAATATTACCTTTCTGATGCATAATGAGTGATTTTATTTAAATGGGAGACCTGGTTCTGTCCTTGTGTTTTATTGATCCAACCCCTCATGGATCCTGTGGTGAAACAGAAGCAGCTTCATTGATCACGGAGCTACGAGCCAGCAGCTCTCTGGATTAACATATTCATTTCAGCTGGCATTTAGCTGGCCAAAGACAGATGGAGGGAGGATAGTGGTGAGTGAAAGTGATGGAGGTAGAGAAGGAGCCTGGATGAGGAAGATGAGTTGGTTTTTAATAACTCACTGAAATTACATTTTATACGGCGGCAGAATTAAATGTTAAGAACGAGATAATAAAAGCCTTAAATCTGCTCCCATCCGTCTCCTTCTGTTTGCCTGTGAATGTCTGCAACATCGAAACCTTCTGCAGTCATTTGGCTTCACTATTGTCAATATTATGACTTCACGGTGGAAGTCTACGGTGAAAAGTGCTGCAACAGCACTGCAGCTCCTTCATCACAAATGCTGCTACAGCTGCATAACAGGAGCTCGAACTCGAGTTTTATCCATTTAAACCTCAAACTGTCATTAATTCTACTCGATGGTTAATGTTTGCGTACTCTTATAGAATCTGCCACCTTGCAAAAAAGTTGCATTAGCTTTGGAACTCACCCAGATGACAGCAGCCACTTTAGAGCACTAAACACACAGCTTTAAATCTCACTGGAGTCCATCACCGTGAATTATTCATCAATATTAGGCTTTTGTCTCGTTTGCTGCTGAACTACGTTCAACCTGTTTTTGCTTCAGGTCGTCTCCTTTAGTCCTGAACTCCCAGTTTGAACCACGGCTTCTTAAAACTCTAACTGGACCTGAAGGGTCTCCATGAGCTGAAGCCAGGGAAACCAGGCTGCTAGACGTCATCGTCCAGCTAATTGATGCTCCAGGTCACATGACCAATGGACATGTTTGTCCCCACCAATTGTTGGTTTTGGTTTCAATAAACCGTTTGAGATGAGGAAGTCACCATAACAGGCCTCTGCTTTTATGATATAAAAATCGCTGGATCATCAACTTTTATATCAGTAAAGCAAACATCTCTAACTTCCTGTGATTAGTTTATCTAACTATTAAAATAACCTGTAGTGTCTGAATTTAACAACACTAACAGTTAGCTCCTGGGATACATCACTCACTGACACGTCGTATATCTGTTTGCTGACTCAGCTGCTTTTATCACTAGCAGCTTAAAGTTTAAGTCAACCTCTCCTCTGTTGCTGGTTCACGTCCCAGCTGTTGAACTGCTCTGTTACCGTATTCCTCGCTGTATGTGAGCAGCTAAATTCAGCAGGTTGACAGAAGCATCCAGTCAGCTCAGTTCAGTTCTGAGTCGTCGCTCTCGTTATGGACACATAAAAGCCCCCAGTATAAGACTAATTCTTTTTTTTTTCAGATGACTTTAAAGAAATACTGAAAACTTTCTGGGTTTAGTGAATGAGGAAGTCTCCACTGCGTTTGTCCCCTTTAGTTTAACATTTTTTCTCTGGTATAGGTTTGCAGGTCTCACCCTGCCGTAGAGTAAATCTACTCAGACACCATAAAGCATCCATCAGATCCATCTGACTGACGAGTCACAGATAAAAGTGGAAACAAGCTCCTGTTTTTGTTTGAACTGCAGCAACTTCCTGTAATCTGAGTGAGGTTCGTTTGCACTGTGTGAGCGGTGTTCATGCCTCGTTATATCATATTACATAGGTTAATATAAGTTAGTGCAACTTCTAATCCCATTAACCTCACCGTGTTTAATACATCCTTAAAAATAGAGAAAATTAAATTAGAATATATACATAACCTTTATAGCTAAAGCTGCTGAGATTTGCCTTCAGGACGACGCCAGAGTAAAGGTCACGTCAGGAAAATAAAAAGACTTTTCTTCTGGAAGGTAGAAATGTCACAACACTTCTCATGTTGGGTTTCAGACTGAATGTCTGAGGTGGAAAACTGGGCTTCATGTTGAGAATAAAAGACAAAAAAAATCCTCCTCCTAAGAGGTGAACTGAATACCTGTGGGTAATTATCACTCATCCTGAAAGGTAAATATGTCTCTGATTTCTCTGATCTGAATGAAACTCTCAGGCAGGATCTTCTGCTACAACTGGTTAGCTTCTGGTGTCAACCCAATCCAAGATGGCCGTCACAGCTAGTCAACATTTAAAAACACAAATATGCCCACGACTAAGTTGGATTTACAGCTTTTGAGCTAAAATCTGAGTTAAAATTACTGTAGGGCTGTAAAGATCAGTCAATGTAATCAAAATCTACAACAACAACAACAATAAAACACTGACATGAATCTTAATTGATCAAGGAAGCATTAATTGCACTCCTACGTATGTTAGTGTGTCACAGGGCCTCGCTCTCCTATGTTAGCGTGTCACAGGGCCTAGCTCTCCTATGTTAGCGTGTCACAGGGCCTCGTTCTCCTATGTTAGCATGTCACAGGGCCTTACTCTCCCATGTTAGAGTGTCAAGGGCCTCGCTCTCCCATGTTAGCGTGTCACAGGGCCTCGCTCTCCTATGTTAGCATGTCATAGGGCCTAGCTCTCCTATGTTAGCGTGTCTCAGGGCCTAGCTCTCCTATGTTAGCGTGTCTCAGGGCCTTGCTCTCCTATGTTAGTGTGTCACAGGGCCTCCCTCTCCTATGTTAGTGTGTCACAGGGTCTCGCTCTCCTATATTAGCATGTCATAGGGCCTAGCTCTCCTATGTTAGCGTGTCTCAGGGCCTAGCTCTCCTATGTTAGTGTGTCACAGGGCCTCGCTCTCCTATGTTAGTGTGTCACAGGGCCTCGTTCTCCTATGTTAGCGTGTCACAGGGCCTCGCTCTCCTATGTTAGCGTGTCACAGGGCCTCGCTCTCCTATGTTAGCGTGTCACAGGGCCTCACTCTCCTATGTTAGCGTGTCACAGGGCCTCGCTCTCTTATGTTAGCATGTCATAGGTTCTCGCTCTCCTATGTTAGCGTGTCTCAGGGCCTAGCTCTCCTATGTTAGCGTGTCACAGGGCCTCGTTCTCCTATGTTAGCGTGTCACAGGGCCTCGTTCTCCTATGTTAGCGTGTCACAGGGCCTCGCTCTCCTATGTTAGCGTGTCACAGGGCCTCGCTCTCTTATGTTAGCATGTCATAGGGCCTATCTCTCCTTTGTTAGCGTGTCTCAGGGCCTAGCTCTCCTATGTTAGCGTGTCACAGGGCCTCGCTCTCCTATGTTAGTGTGTCACAGGGCCTCGCTCTCCTATGTTAGCGTGTCACAGGGCCTCGCTCTCCTATGTTAGCGTGTCACAGGGCCTCGCTCTCCTATGTTAGCGTGTCACAGGGCCTCGCTCTCCTATATTAGCGTGTCACAGGGCCTTGTTCTCCTATGTTAGCGTGTCAGCTTGCCTCGTTCTCCTATGTTAGCGTGTCACAGGGCCTTGCTCTCCTATGTTAGCGTGTCACAGGGCCTCGTTCTCCTATGTTAGCGTGTCACAGGGCCTCGCTGTCCTATGTTAGCGTGTCACAGGGCCTCGTTCTCCTATGTTAGCGTGTCACAGGGTCTCGTTCTCCTATGTGAGCATGTCACAGGGCCTCACTCTCCCATGTTAGCATGTCACAGGTTCTCGCTCTCCCATGTTAGCGTGTCACAGGGCCTCGCTCTCCTATGTTAGCATGTCATAGGGCCTAGCTCTCCCATGTTAGCGTTTCACAGGGCCTCGTTCTCCTATGTTAGTGTGTCACAGGGCCTCGTTCTCCTATGTTAGCGTGTCACAGGGCCTCGTTCTCCTATGTTAGCGTGTCACAGGGCCTCGCTCTCCTATGTTAGCGTGTCACAGGGCCTAGCTCTCCTATGTTAGCGTGTCACAGGGCCTCGCTCTCCTATGTTAGCGTGTCACAGGGCCTCGCTCTCCTATGTTAGCGTGTCACAGGGCCTCGCTCTCCTATGTTAGCGTGTCACAGGGCCTCGTTCTCCTATGTTAGCGTGTCACAGGGCCTCGTTCTCCTATGTTAGCGTATCACAGGGCCTCATTCTCCTATGTTAGCGTGTCACAGGGCCTCGCTCTCCTATGTTAGCGTGTCACAGGGCCTCGCTCTCCTATGTTAGCGTGTCACAGGGCCTCGCTCTCCTATGTTAGCATGTCACAGGGCCTCGCTCTCCTATGTTAGTGTGTCACAGGGCCTCGCTCTCCTATGTTAGCGTGTCACAGGGTCTCGTTCTCCTATGTTAGCATGTCACAGGGCCTCACTCTCCCATGTTAGCATGTCACAGGTTCTCGCTCTCCCATGTTAGCGTGTCACAGGGCCTCGCTCTCTTATGTTAGCATGTCATAGGGCCTAGCTCTCCTTTGTTAGCGTGTCTCAGGGCCTCGCTCTCCTATGTTAGTGTGTCACAGGGCCTCGCTCTCCTATGTTAGTGTGTCACAGGGCCTCGCTCTCCTATGTTAGCGTGTCACAGGGCCTCGCTCTCCTATGTTAGTGTGTCACAGGGCCTCGCTCTCCTATGTTAGCGTGTCACAGGGCCTCGCTCTCCTATGTTAGCGTGTCACAGGGCCTCGCTCTCCTATGTTAGCGTGTCACAGGGCCTCGCTCTCCTATGTTAGCGTGTTACAGGGCCTCGATCTCCTATGTTAGCGTGTC
>SSNR01000080.1:83001-107773 GCA_006937965.1 Callopanchax toddi
TCCGAGGCAAAATCTCGGGCGTGGGAGGAGTTTGGCGAGGCCATGGAAAAAGACTATCGGTCGGCTCCAAAGAGGTTCTGGCAAACCATCCGGCGCCTCAGGGGAGGAAGGCGGCAACTCGCTCACACTGTTTACAGTGGGGACGGGGAGCTGCTGACGTCAACTGGGGCTATAGTCGGACGGTGGAAGGAATACTTTGAGGAGCTCCTCAATCCCACCGACGCGCATTCCGAGGAGGAACCAGAGCTGGGAGACCTGGGGACGGACTGTCCAATCTCTGGGGCAGAAGTCGCTGAGGTAGTCAAACAACTACGCAGCGGCGGAGCCCCAGGGGTGGATGAGATCCGACCTGGGTATCTCAAGGCAATGGATGTTGTAGGTCTGTCGTGGCTGACACGTCTCTGCAACATTGCGTGGTCATCGGGGGCAGTTCCTATGGAGTGGCAAACCGGGGTGGTGGTTCCCATTTTTAAGAAGGGGGACCAGAGGGTGTGTTCCAACTATAGGGGGATCACACTCCTCAGCCTCCCTGGAAAGGTCTACTCCAGGGTACTGGAGAAGAGGTTCCGGTCGATAGTTGAACCTCAGATAGAAGAGGAGCAATGTGGTTTTCGTCCTGGTCGTGGAACTGTGGACCAGCTCTTTACCCTCGCTAGGGTGATGGAGGGGTCATGGGAGTTTGCCCAACCAATCCACATGTGTTTTGTGGATTTGGAGAAGGCTTATGACCGTGTCCCCAGGGGCACCCTGTGGGGGGCGCTCCAGGAGTACGGGGTGGATGGTCTTTTGTTAAGGGCCATTCAGTCCCTGTACCAGAGGAGTGTGAGTCTGGTCCGCATAGCCGGCAGTAAGTCGGACCTGTTCCCAGTGAGGGTTGGACTCCGCCAGGGCTGCCCTTTGTCACCGGTCCTGTTCATAACCTTTATGGACAGGATTTCTAGGCGCAGCCGTGGTGTGGAGGGGGTGGAGTTTGGTGACAGGAGAATCGCGTCTCTGCTTTTTGCGGATGATGTGGTCCTCCTAGCTTCATCGAGCTCTGACCTTCAGCTCTTGCTGGGGAGGTTCGCAGCCGAGTGTGAAGCGGCTGGGATGAGGATCAGCACCTCCAAATCTGAGGCCATGGTTCTCGACCGGAAAAAGGTGGATTGCCAACTCCGGGTCGGGAGAGAGGTCCTGCCTCAAGTGGAGGAGTTCAAGTATCTCGGGGTCTTGTTCACGAGTGAGGGAAGGAGGGAGCGGGAGATCGACAGGCGGATTGGGTCAGCGTCTGCAGTGATGCGGACGCTGAACCGGTCTGTTGTGGTAAAGAGAGAGCTGAGCCAGAAAGCAAGGCTCTCGATTTACCGGTCGGTCTACGTCCCAATCCTCACCTATGGTCATGAGCTTTGGGTAATGACCGAAAGAACAAGATCGCGGATACAAGCGGCTGAAATGAGTTTCCTCCGCAGGGTGGCCGGGCTCAGCCTTAGGGATAGGGTAAGAAGCTCGGACATCCGGGAGAGACTCGGAGTAGAGTCGCTGCTCCTCCATATCGAAAGGAGCCAGTTGAGGTGGTTCGGGCATCTGGTAAGGATGCCTCCTGGACGCCTCCCTCGGGAGGTGTTCTGGGCATGTCCTGCCGGCAGGAGGCCCCCAGGTCGACCCAGGACAAGCTGGAGGAAATACATCTTCAGTTTGGCCTGGGAACGCCTGGGCGTCCCAGCTGAGGAGCTGGTGGACTTGGCCGGGGAGAAGGTGGCCTGGGCTGCCCGACTTGGAATGCTGCCCCCGCGACCCGGACCCGGATAAGCGGAGGAAGGCGAGGCGAGGCGAGGCGAGGCACATTTCAACATGGTGAAATGTCCCTTTAGCAGCTGTTAAGGTAAAATGTAAAACATGAAACGTCTCTCCTGATGCATTTTAACCTGGTAAAGGATAATAATGTGTTGAATGACGAGGATGAACAGACGCTCTGAGGAGCCCCAGATCCTCATTAGAAATTTTTGAAAACCTTCTTCTAAACAGCAGGAAGTCGACTTTGTTCACAGACACCTGCAGCGTTACCTTTACTCCTGCTGAGCTTCTTCTCCATCACAGCGAGGAAACAAAGTGTCAGTGGTTGTTGTGGAAAGTGTAGAAATCATCTTCCTCCTATATGTAGAAAATTAGCATTTAATAAGATGTTATGTCCTTTAAGACAAAAACCTGACTGAAGCCTTTTAACGGATTCCATAGAGTTCAAAGAAAACCTCAAACCAGCAGAGATTATGGTTGACCTTTAGTTTCTAAGGGTTGCCATGGTAACAAAAACACCTGGCCATGAAAATTGTCAGGTAAACACACACACACACACACACACACACACACACACACACACACACACTGAGGCTCACGTCACCTCATAGAGAAGCAGCTGGAATTAAGATTTCACTCAACCTATAATTAGAGCTCAAAGACGTCAGAATTCGATAAAACCTTCTTCAGTTTAAAATGCTTGTGTGTCAGATAAATGTCAAAGTGCTTGATGATGAATTAAAATACCAACATAAACACGAACAGATATAGTGTCTTTAGACTGTTTAGAATCTTGTACAGATCTAATTAAACTACTTAAAACAACAGTTTTATGTTCATTTAGATATTCAGAAAATAAACCGTTAAAAATCAAGTGAAAACAAGAGAATATGGGAGAAGAGTTTATGAAATAAATGTGTTGATAGCTAATAGAGCAGATCACGAGTAAACCTGTACCTCTCTAATGTTTGGAAAGTCACTTTTCCTGTTGGTTTAACTAAAATTAGATACTTTTAAGAACACCGTGATTGTGGTCAGGTGAGCGTGTGTGTGTGTGTGTGTGTGCGTGCGTGCGTGCGTGCGGTGGGGGACAATAAACCTCATCCTGAGTGCTCAGACTGTTTCAGATTTTTCAACATTGTGACTTTCGGGGATCTCATTGGTTCATTTTTCAACAATGGAGTCTGACTTTATACCATAATGTTTACCATACAGCCGTTTCCCAAGATGTTTCTCTTGTCAGTTCTAACTAGTTTATGGAAGAGTCAAACTGATAAACTGTTGCTGTCTAACAAGCTGAAGCTGCTTGTGAATCCTGAACCCTCCTCCCTAACTCTTCAGAAGTTGTTGAAGTCTTCGCTTTCCTCCACTTATCCAGGTCCGGGTTGTGGGGACAGAATACCAGCTATGGAATTCCAGACTGCGCTCTCCTCGGCCACCTTCACCAGCTCTTCTGCTGGGACGCCCAGGTGTTCCTCTACCAGCATGGAGATGTTCTTTCTCCAGCTTGTCCTGGGTCGACCAGGGGGCCTCCTGCCAGCAGGACATACCCAGAACACCTCTTCACTGAGGCGTCCTATCAAGATGCCCAAACCACTTCGACTGGCTCCTCTCAATATGGAGGAGCAGCAGTTACCTCCTGAATGTCCGAGCTCCTCACCGTATCTCTGAGGCTGAGCCCGGCCACCCTGCTACTCATTTTGGCCGTTTGTATCCGAGAACTTGTTCTTTCGGTCATCACCCAAAGCTCATGACCAGGTGAGGACTGGGACGTAGATCGACCAGTAAATCTAGAGCCTTGCTTTCTGGCTCAGCTCCTTCAGCGATGTTAGGCACCTTTGTGTTGGACTGGTCCCCTTGTGAGTTGTTTTGATCGGATTTAGAAAGGTTAGAATTAGAATGAAACTGCCTGGGGATTCGGTTCAGAGCTGCTTTGTAGGAGTTGGAAAGGTGAGACCTGAGGCCTCCCCCTCTGGTTAATGTAGGTCTTTCCTATTTGACGTTCAGGTAGATGTCTTCCGTTACTCCTCTCTCTCATCAGCTTGACTCTCCCTTATTCCAGTTAGAGCTGACAAAGCTACTCGGATGAGTGTAAAACGTCTTCAAGGAATCAAAGAAGTCCGGTTGCCTTTCGGATTCCTGGTAAACCCATTTGGGTTTTAATTCCACCCCCTGTGGAAAACATCATAATTTATACATAATATTTGCCTTTAGGTCAAAGTGAAGCGATGCTCTTATGGTTATAAGTGATTGCAGATAATAAGAAGAGCAGTAACCATAAAGAACGTTGAGTCTCTTTGTTCTGTTGGAGTTAATTTATGTGTCATGTTGAATCTTCCCTTCATTCAGAATGAGATAGCAGTTATAGACTCCTATACGCACCAACATCCCCTCAGACATCACTCTCCATAAAGATGCAACATAAGGACATTTGCATCATGCACTCAGAAGTTTTAGAATGCACACACTCAGTAGTTGTGGGTTTGAAAATTGCAAATTTTATGTAAATTGCTTCTGACACAAGCTGCTAAAGGACATAGGGGAACGTAGGCTGTGAAAACAGATGGATTTCATAAAATCCTAAACATCTGGTGAATAGCACGCCACAAATGTCTGAAATTATTTTTTTTAAAGTGAAAACGAGGTTAGCAAACAGCATCTCTGGTTTTTAGGATGAGCTGTGTGTACGGAGGACGTCTCTCTGACAGAAACTGACTTTTTGTCCAAAATGTGATTCAAGTCAAAACATAGAAATTCTATCAAACGAGTTCAAGACCCTAAAGATCCACCTGAAGATCCAGAGGAGGATGTTTTAGTTATTAAACTGATCAAAGGAGTCCAGTAAATAGAAGACACTGACCTCTATTACTAACTGGTCAAAGGTCACGCTGGTAAATATATTTGAGATGTTTCGAGAATCGTGTGTGTGTGTGTGTGTGTGTGTGTGTGTGTGTGTGTGTGTGTGTGTGTGTGTGTGTGTGTGTGTGTGTGTGTGTGTGTGTGGAGGATGCTTCGTTTCCTTCTGATTCACACAAACATTTTGTGACGACTCTGCTTTTATTTTGGTGAACTTTCTGTATTTTCAGAATTCAAACATTTCTCTTTCACTCTCCCGGGTTCAGACGGGTTCCTAAATATCAGGGAGTTTTATGACTGGATCTTCATGTTTGTTATTCATCATTTAAAAACTGATATTTTCATCCCAGTGAACCAAATAGGAGTTAGTGGATCCAGTCAGCAGGGTGCTGGTTTGTACTTATTACTGCGTTTAACTTTAAAACATGACGGAGGGACGACTTCCTCCCCACAGCCATCAGGACAATGAAGGAACCAAAACTTGTACAATGGCTTCCTTTGGCTGAAGAACTCATTCACTCTGACAATCAGAGCAGTAATGTTTATGTATTGGTGCCATTTACTCATCAGAGGCCAACCTGTTCTGTTCTGTGAACTGTTCAATGAACCTTCTGGGTTCTGATTGGCCAGAAGGAACTGTGTCATCACTTTGTTGTGATAACACAGCTGAGATAAGGTCACTAGTCTCCCTCCCTGACTCGTGACAGGCTGCCAGGTCTCAGGACTCTTAATAAAAGCTGTGAATAAAGAACATTCATTCTAATGAAACTCTTTCCAGGTTTTGACATGACCTCAAAATGTTTATTGATCAAAGATCATTCATTCATGTGGTCATGAGTTTCTAGATTATTTAGAAATCAATGCTCATTGATCTTAGATTATTAGATTATAACTTAATCCATGAAATGTCTCAGTTTTATTGAAGAATTCATCGAATGATTCTAGGTTGTGGTTAATAATCACCTGGTTATCATTAAGACTGGCGTCAGATTGTTAATTATTCATAAATGTTTAATTGATTAGTCATAGTAATTGATAAATTAATCCAAGTCTGGTTTATCACCAAACTTTATACTAGTGCTGGGCCGTTAACGGCGTTTTCGCCAGACTCCTTATCGCGTGATAAGAAAAATAACGCCGTTAATCTAAAATGGGTTCCTGGGTCTGTACCAGCTATCACCAAATGGCGGACTCCAGTCCTGATCCTGATCCGTTTTTTCTGGCAGTCTGGACCCGCGCCTCTTTCACCCCTAAGCAACATAGCCACCTGTGTGTGTGTCTGGTCTGAGCCAGTGGCTGTGTCCGGATTCAGGGGTAGAACGCTTCTGAGGACGTGGACTTGCTGGTCTACCTAGGTTGGGTCCTTGCTTGACTGCTAAGACCAGAAATAAACGGCTCTGAATTCAGACGGTCTAGCCTCAGACTTATCCCCGCCCCTCAGTCCAGTCGCTTAGCAACCGTGACAGTGCCAGCAGACAGGCTAAAGCTATTAAAATGGATCTAAAGAAACACTTTATGCTCTTTTATGGTGACTTATTTCCTAAATTTCCATTTAAAACATTCAAGCTAGCTTACATTGAATTATTGTCTTAAATTACATGAAAAATAAAACATTCAACCTCTTTTGTGGAGATTTTTATTATTAAACTTCATATAAAGATAAGCAAAACATTCCTAAACACAAGCTTTTTATAATGTTTAGAAAAACTGACATTTAAAACTGAACTGCTCTCTGGTTTTTTCTGCTACTGCTGCAAAATTGATGAACCAGTAGAATCCAATGGGACTTGTGTTGTAAATGCAATAAAGTTTTTAAAAAAAAGGTAGAATCCAACGGCCAGCACGCAAAGCATCCTGGGATAGCCTTGGCCAGTGAGGATACACCAGACCCATCCATGAAATTGGGGTGGAGCGAGGACGTATTTGAGGAATGAGTATCCTTCGAATTCGGACAGCACTCGTCGCGTCGCTGTGACGTCATCAGCCTCGAAATGTGTCCTCATAAGCATCGTACTCCTGAATTCGGACACAGCCACTGATCAGGCTCAGCGTGTGTCACATCTAAATCGGTCCGGGTGGAATCGGTTCTTCTGATAGAACCTGTCCTACAGATGATCTCTGTTTTGTTCTGATCCTTCAGGATTTATCATCATATTTTCATCCCCTATATGGCAGCGTTCTTAAATTTACTCAGGAACACAAACATATCTGCAGACAGCATAATAAAACAAAACACACTAACCCTCCTCACTCCTCACTGGAGCAAACAGGAAAGATGACATCACTCCTATTCTGAGGTCTCTGCACTGGTTACCTGTTAAATGTAGAGTTCATTTTAAAATCCTGACTCTAACTTTCAGGGCCCTACATGGTCAAGCTCCTCTTTATGTTACTGAACTGATAAAGCCATACGCTCCATAGTCTTTTATTTTGTCTAAGAAATTTTAATCTGTCCTTTATTATTGTTATTTCTTTTGATAGTCTTTTAATGTATCTTGATGCTTTCGGTTCTTTGTCTCTTAATCATGTTTAATTCTGTTTTTTATGAAGCACTTTGTGATCTTTGTCTGTAAAAGGTGCTATAGAAATAAACTTTACTTACTTGTGAGAAGAAAAGATTTATTATCCTGGCAGAGCATCAGGAATAATCCCAGTAGAATATCTAATACGTTAAAATGAACCACTGTAGGAGTAACACAACCAGAGGAATCTGAGCTGATAAGCTAGCGTGAAGCCTCCATACGGTTGCTATGGTTACCTGCAGTATAAAAGCTGCTGACTTGGAGGGCCTGACTGAACCTCTCCCAGGATTCTCAGCTCCTGACAGTAAAGTTCACCGATATTAAAACAGCAGCTCTGCCTGCTGTTGAACCAGTTCGCCGTCCATCAGTCATTCAGACACAACGACCCACAGATGGATTATTAACCACCACCCTCAACCCCCCAACCCCCCACAGAACAAGAACGCTATTCCAAAACTGTCCAATTTGTTTGGATTCGGCAGAAAACTTGAAAAACATTCCTACGTTGAGAATCATCAGGCTGTGAATCCAGCCTGTCATTGATTGGCTGACAGTCTGTATCCATCTCTGAAAGTCTATTTCTTCACCGACGTTTTAAAAATTACCTTTTTGACGATGTGTGTGTGTGCATGCGTGCGTGCGTGTGTGTGCGTGCGTGTGTGTGTTTTGCATCTGAAAGCAAAACCTCGCCTTGAGGTATTAACCAAGTCAGGCCTCATTACACACACACACCCGCCTTTGGTCCCTTCTCCTTTCACCTTTCATTCCCTTTTTCATTCCGTCTTTCTCTCAACCATGAAATCTCTTCAATCTTTCCAGTCCGTACGGTTTCAGCGACTACAGTTTACTCGTATGGAAAAACCTTCCAAAGACATTTTTACACAAGTCCTTTCTATCTTCTATGAACACACACGTGGAAAACCAAACAGAGACAATAGAAACATTGTGACGATGACTGAAGACAAACATCCCTCACACCGAGCGCCACAAGACAGCAGCTACGCTTCCACATTAAAGGCTTTACTCTGCACACAAAATCAAAGCCAATGCAAAAGGATGAGAACTTAAAGAACAGTAATTCTGCTGTCAACACCATAAAAAGGGAGAAAATAAACCCTGTCAGGTCTCAGCTCACACTCCCAGCCTGCTCGCTAAGCCGACACGTTCAAAGGCAGGAGCAAAACGGAGGAGTAAAACCTACCGTGGGCTCGCTTAGAGACCACGATGAGCCAGTCCAGTCCACATCTGGGTAAATCAATCAGTAAACAGCATCAACACAGTCCGTCTTCTACCAATTATCCAGGTCAGAATCATTCTAGAGAGCTTGTCCTTTTCCTGTTAACCGTTAGGGCTTCAATAGGCAGTTAAACACATTTTTAGAAACGTGCATCCCTAACTTTTACTTTCATTTGAAGAAACCTAAGTGAGATTCTGTTGTTGCTAAATGCAACCAGCTAGCTTTAAGCTTGTTCTATTTACTTTTTGTGTTGATGCTAAGCTAGCTTGTTTCAGTCTAACCAAAAACATTGTTTTAATATTTTATTTGGCTCTCAAATAAACATAAATCCTGTTGAAACTAAATGAGTGACATTTGTAAAGATAAACAAATCAAAGTTTTAATCTTAACCTCTCTCTCTCAGTTAACGCTCCTCCTGACCTACATAACACATTTAAATGATTTAAAACACAAAGTCAATATTAATATTTTAGTCATAAATGTTATAAAGTGACAACATTACAGAGGTCATTAGGAGAAGTGGGTCAGCGAACACAGAGCCGCCATTACTGTCACTCAGAAATGAGACAAACGGTCCACATCGGCTCAGGTGTGCATGAAGCCCCGCCCACTCACACTAATAGGATTTCTTTTTTAATGAAAATGAACGACTGGAGTCGTTCACTGCGTCTGAACAGGAGAACCTCTCAGAGAGGAGCAACATGGTTCAGTGAGCTCAGCTTTCAGAAAACAAATTTAAAAACTTTGTTTTCAGTCTGAACTCGTCTCTGAATTAGGGCTGGGCGAGATGACGATTTTAGGCCATTTTACGATCTACATGTCTAACGATCTGTCATTTTTAGGAGACTTGTTCAGACCCGCGTTCGTAGCCTTCATCCTCTGCTGCATCAACAAAACCTCTGGAGCTATGTGAGGGGGAAGACAGTGTCAGTGACATAACGGAAAGTTCCCGGGATAAGCAATAAATAATAATAAATAAAGCATAAAAATACCATAAAACTATGTTTTTTTTTTTTGGTTTAATAAAATAACTTTAAGTAATTTTTGTTTTTTGCTTAGAATTATAAATATAGGTATCATAAAATGTATCGTTAAGCTACCGGTATCAAAAACCAGTTATCATTGAAGTAGTAGTATTGAAAAATATTTAACGGTATGTATTAACTGTATTAAATAAAATATTCAACAGCACTGATCTGAGTGGAAACAGCAAGTTGGTTGAACAATCATACAGTGACAGAGGCCCCAAGTCCCCAGAACTGGGCCTACTGGTGGAACCAGTATAAAGCCATCCAAGATTTCATTTCCTCCACGAAAACAATAAGTGACTGTACTGTATGTAATCATCCTTCTCTTTCAGGGGCATATTCATCTGTGTTTCATCTGCATAACAATGGAAAGAAATCTTCCTGAAAGAGGCAGCAGATACAAAGAAAAATTAGAGGGCCGAGTATTGATCCCTGTGGAACCCCACGACGAGGAAGGAACTGATATAGAGACCTCTGTGCCAGATATGATCTGAACCACCCCAAGGCAGTGCCACCAAAACCAACACAGGGCTCTAAACAAGATCATATAGTACACTCACTGGGTTGAAGGCAAAGTCCAGAACTAAAATCACAAACTCCCCTGAAGGCAAAGACGACGTCATTAAAACCCTCAACAAAGCAGGTTCAGTGCTGTGAAGGAATTTAAAACCTGACTGATAAATCTCCACAACAACATAACAACCCCCTGAGTACGTCCTCCACCAGGAGCTCTCCCCTCTGAGCTGGTGAACGGTGTCATCAACTAGAGCAAGAATCAACTGAAGGTTCATAAACTTATTAAGGTGCTCACTTATTCCAAATCATGCAAATAAAGTGATGACGTCATTTAACAACTTCTGACTGAGGAGTTGGCAGCAAGAAGTAAAACAAAATAAAAAAACTAAAAAGTTGATTAAAAATCCAAAATATGTTCAGTCCTCTTCAGAATTCTGCTTCAACTTAAAGTCCTTCAACAAATCACATCACCTTCCACCAGTGTGGGGCGGTATAGTGTTGAGAAACGATGGAAACATGGTGCAGCGTTCCCTCTAAATACCAGGATGTAGACTCGGTTGTTAGCAACAAAGCCAGGAAATGAGTCAGGGTCTGACCTGAGCTGGCAGTGAGACGTCAGGCCTTGGTTTTTGGAGCTTTGACATATTTTTTTGGCAGACGTTTTGACTCTCAGTGCATCAGGGTCTATTAGAGTTAATCATGGCTCTTGGCTGGATTACATGGCTCAGGATCTACCATTACTAATGATGGTAGCGTGTGGTTTTATCCTGACATTTGTTTGATGGAATTATTCACCCTGAAAACACTTCATCGTCTTTTCAGGTTCGATCAGTGAAGTCACAAAGACCTCGCTGTTTCTGCTCATCGTTTCTCCTCCCAAACCACATGTATGAAAAACAAAACAAAGGAACTCCTCTATGAGGAGTTTTTGGAGCCATAAAAGAAAAAACTGAATTTGGTCAATTCAAATACTAATTTTAAAAATTCCTACGTAGAAAAACATGGATATTTTGTGATATTTTCTTATAAATACAAAGAGAAATATATATTTTGGGCACATTTTCTCTGATACTGAAGTCAATCTTTTACTAGAAAAAAACTAATAATTTCTGACTTTGTAAATGTATATATTTGTGTGAAAAATGTCAGAATTTAAGATTTAAGTTATAAATTTACAAATAAACTTTAGGTAAAATGTTGTCAGGAATCTGCTACAAAAAACCCTGAAGTTATAAATGTCCAGGAAGGACTTGTGGTTCTTGAGAAGGTAAATATTTTGATCAGTTTACCACGTTAATCCTCAAAGTGGATCTTTACCTGTGAATGTTTGACTCCTTGTCAAAATATCCAGTTTTGTACACTTTTATTTTAGCAGCCATGGAATCTTTTTAAAATTGTATTAAAACAAAAAACTAAACTAAGTATAAACTATTGGTGGTTCTGTAATTATTTTTAATAATTTCAGATGATTTAGTTTTTCCCACTAGTCTGATTTGAGTTTTATTTGACTTTTAATTTAAAACCTGCTTTAACATCTTGTTAGAGACAAATGGAAACTAATCTAGTCGAGTCGAGGAAAATGTTGCTTCTTTAAACAAAAAATAATGTGTGTTGAGCTGATCTGTAATCATTCATATCAGCAGGTGAGTAGAAACTATGTGACCAGCTCTGATCAAAACAGGAGCATCTTCAGCTTCAAGAATCACCAGAAACCTCAAAGGATGAGTCTGTTCTCTGGTTTATACCGCCACCTAGTGGTCGAGTCTGGAAGAAAGTCTCAGCCAAAACAAAGTGGACTGAACTTTTTCTGAGGAGTCTCCACCTCCAGACACATTAGTTCCTCTCTCTCTTCCTACTGTAGTTCTGTGGATTTCCCAAATAATGACAATTAATTTACTTTATGAATATGAATGAGTTCTTGATGTCAGAAATGAGCTCAGAACCAGCATTGGGAAATGTATTTATCTGGTTTGAATCCTTTACATATAAATGTACAATTCAGATGTTTTATCTTTATTGGTCTAATTACATTTTAAAGTAAGTTTTATGTTTTCACTCTAAACAAACTTTCTACATAGAAATGTAACCTTCAACAACAGTGACTCAGCAGAGTCTGTTTGAAGCTTCTTTTTTATTATTGCATTTTCTAAATAAATAGTTTCAAATTTACCACCTGAAAATAAATAATAAATAAGGTTTTATTGTTTTTTGCTCAAGCAGCCAAACAATTATGAGTTTATGTCTTTTTGTTCAGTAAATCAGTAAAAAAAGCAGAGGAGGAATTCAGCCTTGAAATGACAAACTGTAAAAACTCTGTTTATGTTTCAACAAGAATAACTGACCAAACAGGACACACGTCTTCCTGTGTTTACTTTGAAAGTCCTAACATGAATAATAAAGGTTTTTGTGGGAAAATCCAGAATAACTTTTAAATGCAACTAAATGATTTTAAAAAGCGTACCTCTAGTTAGTTTAATTCTGGGGATAGTGAAGATATCTCATGTGCATTTATGGAAGCAGAGGTGTTTTCTCAAATCATTAAACTGACAGAAAGCAGTAATACATACAAACATAAACAACATGTTACATAGATAAAGGTTATCAGGGGGCTGAAGTCAGGTTTTTCACCCAAACTCAAATACAAACAAAAAAACATATATATAAAATAATAATATTTAAATAATATAACAATTTACTACCCCAGAGGACAGTATGGTAAGCACTCAGTTCTCTGTGTATCCTGATATTAATGAGATTTTCTTGAAAAACACAAAATCTGGATGTTTTAAACGTCTGGATCCTATAAAGAGATTGTTAGTGTTTGTTGTTAGAAGATTTATTAATATTCTAATAGATCTTTGTTTTTAACATCTTAATCTGAAGTTTAAACCTAATAAAACATTTAGATCAATGATCAAACCCAAGACTTTGGTTTCATAAACTCTTTAGATTTCCACACAATTCAGTTTTAGTATTCTCAAACACAAACGCCCTTGAGCGCCATACGTTCATTTTTATTTTCAACATTTTAAATTTCCACGGTTCTTCATTCATTAATTTATCTGTTCCTGAACAAAATAAACGAGTGTCATCTGCAAACATTATATGTTTTTAATCCCTAAATACAAAACAAAAGTCATTAATATACATTTTAAAATACTTGATTCCCAACATTGTGCCCTGTGGAACACCACATGTAATTATAGGTTCAGATTCATCATTACTAAACTCCATATATTGAAACCGATTCATTAAACAACTTCTTAATTCGTGATGATTCGTGAAGAATTTACGTGAATCAGTATAGACCCCTACAGCATCATTTTTATCTACAGCTGCTCATATATTTAAACTAAATCCATCACAGCTAGACAAGTTGAACAATTCCTCCTGAATCCATCACCCAGTAAGTCACATTTCTCCATAAATTAACATGCAATAAATTAAAAACAAACCAGACAATCTCAGTAACAGAATCCCACAAGCATCAACTTTACAGTGAAAACAACAACTACAACACTACAGGAACAACCCGATAACTGAAATCTGCTCTGCTGCCAGGTGAGCAGAACAATACAGAACATCAGGAATTATACCGCTGCACAAAACACGAGGTCCAGCAGGAAACTTCAGGCCCGCCTGTGGTGATAAGCAGCTGCTGGCAAGTTGGACTGGGCCTGAATTAACTCTGCAGCTCAGACAGCCAAGTGGTAAACAAGACCAAAATAGAAAAGTCACATTCACAGGCTGGCTTCACCTCCAGAGGACCCACTGAGGCCCTAGTCACTCCAGAAACACAAACTAACACCCATAACAGGCAGCTCCATGAACCCACATGAATAAAAACATCCAACAGACAGCAAACATCCACTAAAACTCCTCAAACACAGCGAGGACACGAACACGTCACCCAAACACAGATTTACTGAAGAAAAACATGACAGATTTATTATGTCCTCGCTCATTAGCAGTCTCCATGTGTCCAGAGTCTGGTGATCCTTCAGACCTGTCCAACACACCTGTCCTTGATTAGCCACCAGATGGGTGATGGTTGGAGAGCAGCGGCCATTTTCCTCCTCACTTCTCTAACAAACCCCCCACTGTTTAGTTTAGCTGGTGAAAACATATTAGTCTTTATTTAAAGCATCAAAATCTAATATGAGCCTAATTCAAGTTTTATGCCTGCATTTAAAATCTTTAAACATGCTGTTGTGTCCTAGCTAAAGACTAGCCTTTATGCTAACGGTTTCCTTTAAGTTATGGCTATGACTCTTTAAGTGTCACTATTCCTGCTCCCAGTGCTTTACAGCTAGAGGTCAGAGAGGTTGTTCTCATGTTTTAATAAACCTGGACCAGTTAGCAGTCTATGCTAATATTTAGTATAAAGAGCTATAACATAGCATAAAGGCATCAAGTGTATATTAGTTTATTTTGAAGAAAATAAAAACAGACACATAGGCTAACACTGTGCTAAAAGAGCCCTCTAGGCTACATTTTAGTATAAAGAGCTCAAATTTAGCCTATTAAGATCAAATATAACCATAAAAGAGTGCTAACTGTAATGCAGCTAAATTATAGAAATGTACACTACATTGTAGCATAGATTGCTACTATACAGTAGGCTATAGCAAAAAGGGGGCAAAATAATTAACTCAGCTAAAGGTCCTGGTACCAGGTGCTGGTCCTGCTACCAGTTGCTGGTCCTGGTACCAGGTGTTGGTTCTGCTACCAGGTGCTGGTCCTGGTACCAGGTGTTGGTCCTGGTACCAGGTGTTGGTCCTGGTGCCAGGTGTTGGTCCTGGTACCAGGTGTTGGTCCTGGTGCCAGGTGCTGGTCCTGGTACCAGGTGTTGGTCCTGGTACCAGGTGCTGGTCCTGGTACCAGGTGCTGGTCCTGGTACCAGGTGTTTGTCCTGGTACCAGGTGTTTGTCCTGGTACCAGGTGCTGGTCCTGCTACCAGGTGCTGGTCCTGGTACCAGGTGTTGGTCCTGCTGGTACCAGGTGTTGGTCCTGGTACCAGGTGTTGGTCCTGGTACCAGGTGCTGGTCCTGGTACCAGGTGTTGGTCCTGGTACCAGGTGTTGGTCCTGGTACTAGGTGTTGGTCCTGGTACCAGGTGCTGGTCCTGGTACCAGGTGCTGGTCCTGGTACCAGGTGTTGGTTCTGCTACCAGGTGCTGGTCCTGGTACCAGGTGTTGGTCCTGGTACCAGGTGTTGGTCCTGGTACCAGGTGTTGGTCCTGGTACCAGGTGTTGGTCCTGGTACCAGGTGCTGGTCCTGGTACCAGGTGCTGGTCCTGGTACCAGGTGTTGGTCCTGGTACTAGGTGCTGGTCCTGGTACCAGGTGCTGGTCCTGGTACCAGGTGTTGGTCCTGGTACTAGGTGCTGGTTCTCGTTCACCTGTTTTCTTCATCCTACAGGAGTTTCTGTTCAAAAACAAAATGTTTGTTTTTAAAAGTCTTTAGAATTTTGGTGTAAATTAGAGACAAAAAGGAATTTTTTTATTAGTTTTTTAAAAAGTACAGTTTTTTTCCCCCTCAGTGCTGGAGGTGACAATGAGCTGCTGATTTGTGGCTTGTCAATCAGAGCTGAGGCTGTGACAGGTTACCTGAAACTACAGAACAGAAAAGGCAAAGCTCTTGATCTTTGTGTCTGCCTGCACTAACCCTCACCGATATCAACAGATCTAGATCTGAACCAACAGTTATGTATACTGCATGTATGTAAGTATATGTGTAAGTTCAGAAGTTTTTCATATCAAAGAAAAGCCTTCCTTGTCTGTCATGATGGTTGATCTGATGGACCATGATGAGACCATCAGAAGCAGGAGCTGCAGAGAGAAGTTACCAGATGGCCAGTTAGAGAAGAAAACCAACAAGAGATAAAACATCTGTTTTATCAGTTTACTGCACACATGTTCTTTAACCAGCTGAGCGATTCCTTTCTGATCTACTTTAATCAGTCAGAGCCAACAGCAACTGGTCTTCACCCAAACATGAGGTCAGAAGACATCTCTGCCCCCATACCTAACACAGACAGACAGATGAGGACAGGTGTTTGAAGTTACCCTAAAAGTAGTTCTACGTTTGCATTCAATTCTAAAATCAACCAACTAACACTCATAAAGTGGTTCCATGTTTCTGTTTATTTTGATAGTTGTGATGTAAAACAATCTAGCAGCTATTTCTAGAGGTCAAGTTAAAGTGAGATCCTTTGAGGAGCCAAAGTGTGAAAATCATTAATGATGAGAAGAAATAAGATGTTTGAGGACCTTGAGCTCTTCAGGCTGTTACAGTCTGAGGTTATGTGATCAATATGGTTTTTAGTCGGTCTGATTTTTTTTAAGGGTCATAATTTTCTGCACACATTTTTAGATTTTTTTTTTCCACATAGGATGGAATATGGTCCAGCCCATAACATCAGAAATCTTTGCCTCCATAAAGTTATTACTTGTTTGTTTGGTGTCTCCTCTGAATCAGATTAATATCTTTACTAACAGCAGTTTATAAAATATGACTTGAACTTACCTCAGCAACAACAAATCCAAAGAAGAGCCTTATGTCTGCCTTGTTAAATTATAGTTACCTTTGCAGGGCTGTAGAATAAAAGATGGTGAATAAACTGTTTATTTTCAGGAAATTTGGCTGGAAGGTGTTTGGATTGATTAGGTTAATTGGTTGAATACCTTCAAATAGATTGAACCAGGTTCTGTGGGTCCCTGTGGGAAAGTAGGAGCAATGTGTGGTAAAAACAAGAGAAAATGAGATGTTAACAGAAACCAAATAGATGCAGACTAGTGTGTGAAAATAAAAACATCATGCAGATCAGCATGTCTTCTCCAGCGTCAATCTAACAATCTGTTCTTGTTTACCAATTGTTCCCAGTGCAGCTAACTATATTTAAAATAAATACAAAATTCAAAATGAAAAGTGCAATAGGTTTCAGTGTTCTGACATTGGAAGATAGAAGAATGATCATTCAAACACTTGACTCTAAACATAATAACTAAATAGTCTGAACTCTGTGCACTAGTCTGAGCTCTGTGCACTAGTCTAAACTCTGTGCACTAGTCTAAACTCTGTGCACTAGTCTAAACTCTGTGCACTAGTCTGAGCTCTGTGCACTAGTCTAAACTCTGTGCACTAGTCTGAGCTCTGTGCACTAGTCTAAACTCTGTGCACTAGTCTGAGCTCTGTGCACTAGTCTAAACTCTGTGCACTAGTCTAAACTCTGTGCACTAGTCTAAACTCTGTGCACTAGTCTGAGCTCTGTGCACTAGTCTGAACTCTGTGCACTAGGCTGAACTCTGTGCACTAGTCTGAACTCTGTGCACTAGTCTAAACTCTGTGCACTAGTCTGAGCTCTGTGCACTAGTCTGAGCTCTGTGCACTAGTCTGAACTCTGTGCACTAGTCTGAACTCTGTGCACTAGTCTAAACTCTGTGCACTAGTCTAACCTCTGTGCACTAGTTTGAGCTCTGTGCACTAGTCTGAGCTCTGTGCACTAGTCTAACCTCTGTGCACTAGTCTGAGCTCTGTGCACTAGTCTAACCTCTGTGCACTAGTCTGAGCTCTGTGCACTAGTCTAACCTCTGTGCACTAGTCTGAGCTCTGTGCACTAGTCTAAACTCTGTGCACTAGTCTAAACTCTGCACTAGTCTAAACTCTGTGCACTAGTCTAACCTCTGTGCACTAGTTTGAGTTCTGTGCACTAGTCTGAGCTCTGTGCACTAGTCTAACCTCTGTGCACTAGTTTGAGCTCTGTGCACTAGTTTGAGCTCTGTGCACTAGTCTGAGCTCTGTGCACTAGTCTGAGCTCTGTGCACTAGTCTAAACTCTGTGCACTAGTCTAAACTCTGTGCACTAGTCTGAACTCTGTGCACTAGTCTGAGCCCTGTGCACTAGTCTGAACTCTGTGCACTAGTCTTAGCTCTGTGCACTAGTCTGAGCTCTGTGCACTAGTCTAAACTCTGTGCACTAGTCTAAACAATGTGCACTAGTTTGAGCTCTGTGCACTAGTCTAAACTCTGTGCACTAGTCTGAGCTCTGTGCACTAGTCTAAACTCTGTGCACTAGTCTGAGCTCTGTGCACTAGTCTGAGCCCTGTGCACTAGTCTGAGCTCTGTGCACTAGTCTGAGCTCTGTGCACTAGTCTGAGCCCTGTGCACTAGTCTGAGCTCTGTGCACTAGTCTGAGCCCTGTGCACTAGTCTGAGCTCTGTGCACTAGTCTAAACTCTGTGCACTAGTCTGAGCTCTGTGCACTAGTCTAAACTCTGTGCACTAGTTTGAGCTCTGTGCACTAGTCTGAGCTCTGTGCACTAGTCTAAACTCTGTGCACTAGTCTGAGCTCTGTGCACTAGTCTAAACTCTGTGCACTAGTCTGAGCTCTGCACTAGTCTAAACTCTGTGCACTAGTCTAAACTCTGTGCACTAGTCTGAGCTCTGTGCACTAGTCTGAGCTCTGTGCACTAGTCTAAACTCTGTGCACTAGTCTGAGCTCTGTGCACTAGTCTAAACTCTGTGCACTAGTCTGAGCTCTGTGCACTAGTCTAAACTATGTGCACTAGTTTGAGCTCTGTGCACTAGTCTGAGCTCTGTGCACTAGTCTGAGCTCTGTGCACTAGTCTGAGCTCTGTGCACTAGTTTGAGCCCTGTGCACTAGTCTAAGCTCTGTGCACTAGTCTAAACTCTGTGCACTAGTCTGAGCTCTGTGCACTAGTCTGAGCTCTGTGCACTAGTCTAAACTCTGTGCACTAGTCTGAGCTCTGTGCACTAGTCTGAGCTCTGTGCACTAGTCTAAACTCTGTGCACTAGTCTGAGCCCTGTGCACTAGTCTGAGCTCTGTGCACTAGTCTAAACTCTGTGCACTAGTCTGAGCTCTGTGCAATAGTCTGAGCTCTGTGCACTAGTCACAGACTTATCAGTCCTCATGTGGATGTTTGCTGATTAGCTTCCAATCTAAGTTCTTACAATAACAAAGAGACTTTTAGTGATATTAGAGGAGTTTATATAATCAATTTTTTAGAGACTAGTAGGAGAGGATGGCATCCTTTATGCAGCGGTGTAGCTGACCAGGAGAGGCAGATGGTGACAAACATGAACACCCACATCTGATCCAGGTCCTAGTCTTTAAATCCTGAGATCTCTTTAATAACATAAACACTGCTGATGTGGTGAAGAGGTGAAAAACAAACATCACAAATCCAACATCCTGTCTCTACAGAACAAGGTGGAGTTGAGGAATTCTAGAAATGAAAGAACTGATTTAGATTCTGATTACGTCTTGGTTTGTTTGTTAATTTATATGTAAATTATGCCGGACATTTTCTTCTTAAATGCAAAATGAAAACCCAGATTACTCATTGAAAACAGTCACTAATTAGTTGGAATCATACTCTTCAGCAATCTTGAGCAGCTCCATTCAGCTCATTCTGGGGTTTTATTCTGAGTGGCAGCATCCCCCGAGCTGCATCTGTTCTGCATTAAGAACTCCTCCAACATGTTTGGACTGCTGCCCTGATTATGTAACGTTGTTGTTTTTTTTACCTTGACTTGTTTAAAATAAAATTTAATTATGTAACCGAGACGTGAACGTTGTTCTCCTGATGATCGAGCTCCATCCTCCTGATTTAAAACCATCTGTTTTTCATTTACTGCAAAACTCCTCTGAATTCAGATCAAATGAAACTTGCGTGTTTCAGTTGTTGTGAAACATCTTGTTTCTTTGTTCACTGAATCAGCTCACAGGAAGTCTGCTGCTCATTCTGCCAGGAAACTCCTCACATCAGCGACCTGTTACTGTGTGTTTTGGCAGCTACATGATAAAGTTGGAAATTCACAGCTCGGATTTACAGCTGCTAACTCGTCAGTTAAAACACTTCGATCCCCACCTGGAGAAGGAGTGGAATTATCCTTCAATGGTGTTGTTTATAAACCAACAGTGACTAAAACTCATCTGCTGGGTCGTTTGTTTGTTTTTTATCTGCTTTATGAGCAGATTTGTAAAATTATTTGTTTCATACTTCAGCAAAAAAAAAAAAAACTAGAGCTACCTGTGTTACACCTTTAACTCTTTACAGGGCAACTGTCCATTGATCACTTGTTTGTTTTGGTTTTTTTAATAATTTACAACCAATTTATAACCATTACATTTAAAATCAACAACACTGTATCAGCAGCTACGGATAAAAACACAAAATGTGGGTCAGAAACAGTTAAAGTGAAATAATGTGACAACATAGCAGAGCTGTCCGTGGTAACCATAGCAACCAGATGTACGATGATGCAGGAGGTAAACGGTGTTGGGGGATTGCTCCTGGTCTGTGGTGAGATGTGATCCTCCAGTACAGACCTCCTGATCCACACAGACAGACTTCTGGTTTCACCACATAGTTGATTACGTTTCTTTAACTGTGACACCAGTTGTTTTGTACGTTTCTTTAGCTGTGATAATAGTTGTTTTGTACCTTTAGTGGATAAAAGAACTCGTCTGGTAGCGTGCTCTAAGTGTGATTGATCGTCATTTGGTTTAAACAAACAGTGTTGTGTTGAATTGTTGAGGTTTACTAACAGGTAAAAAAAACTTCTGACAGGTGGAATTTTTGATCAAGATTTACTTTAAAAACCCAAAAATTTGCTGTTAAATTATTACCGATCTGCAGCAGCGTCTCTCCTGATCTGACTAGCTAGGAGTATTGCTCTGGTCAGAGGACTCCTTCCTGTTCCTAGCGACTCCTCCCACTTTGAGTGATGTCACAGGTGGATGTATTACTCCGGGAAAAAAATGGCTTTAAAAGAAACTCCTGACCCCGAACATCACTGACTAAAAAATACAAATAATCCAAACGAACGACAGCAGAATAAAACACAAAGCCTCAGGAACTCTTTACTACTACTGTTTTAATCATTTTTGACAAAAATAATTTATTTTCATTCTATCTTGATGTCTGGAGATCATTTCATGACCCTACTCTTGATGCTGAGTGACTCTGAATGGGGTCTCGACCCTCACTTTGGGAACCACTGCTCTAGATAAATAACTGACTCCTGAATGACCCAAACGTCCCTGTAACACAAAGTCTGAGTCTTCAGTGTTTGCTGGATCTCTCTACATGCTACTGGTAAAAGCCCAGACAGTTACAGAGGGTAATGGCTGGAGTTTGGATTTAAATGAAAAAAATAATTCAAAAATAAATATGAGAAACTCTAAAGGTTTTTACTCCGTCTGGGAAAATGTTTGATGCCTCCACCATGTAAACTGGTCTACAGTTACAGTTCCTGTTAAAATGTTGGATTATCCAACAGAATATATTTTAGGATCTATTTGGATGAATTTGATCAGAAAACAGTTTTTTTAGGTGTAAAAAAAACTGATGCTAAAATGTAACAAATTCAACAGAATTATAGACATTCTGGATTTATTTAATTACACACACACACACACACACACACACACACACAAGCACGCGCGCGCGAACGCACGCACACACACACACACACACACACACATTTTTTTCCACTATTTGAAGAAAAAAGTCTCCTTTGGACTGATTCTGTCATTTTACCAAACAGACTCTTGAGGGCGACAAAGAGCTAAAAAGCAGATCAAAAGCAGCTGCTGCAAAAAACTTTATTTACATTTCTTTACTCACAGAAGATCCTTCAGATCTGCTGCTTCACAGACCACTACAGAAGGTTCTTCCTGAGGTTTATCCTGACTTTACTGGTTCTGGGATTATTCAGAAGTCAGCTGACCTGAGAGCTTGGTGAAGTTGGTTCTGAGGGACCATTAAGACCTGTATGTAAATGTCTCACATTTATACAGAGCTTTTCTAAGTCCTGGACTACAAAGTGCTTTACAGAGGTGAAGCGACCAGACCCTCTGACCACCAGCAGGCTATGTGGGTTAAGTGTCTTCAAAGACACAAGGTGACCCAGCTGGAGTGGGATTTGGACCTGCAACCCTCTGGTTGCAAGAACAATGCTTTAACCCTGAGCTACTGCCTCCCCCCTCCAACTTTAAAAACAAGTAAAACAACCTCATTCCAGGAACATCTGACTGCTGGAGGAGAAAATAGGAAGACACGAGATCCAGATGGAGTTTGTTTTTCACCACAAAAACAAAAAGTCAAGTTCAAAATAATCATTTTAACCTGAAGTCTCTACTCATTTTACACCTTTTTCTCAGAGCTAAAAACATCCTAAAAGAGAAGAGGGGTGGAGTTTACCAGCTCCCTGCAAAACTCCCAGTCTCTTTTCTTTGGAAGTCACTTTACAATAATTAAACACTGTAAAAAAAAATCAAGGTCCAACATTAAAGATTACTTCAACTGGTAACAAGTGAGGCTGCATGGTGGCGCAGTTGGTTAGCACTGTTGCCTCGCAGCAAGGAGGTCGTGGGTTCGCGTCCTGGCTCTGCAGCCTCTCTGCGTGGAGTTTGCATGTTCTCCCCGTGCGTGCGTGGGTTTCTTCCAGGTACTCCGGTTTCCTCCCACAGTCCAAAGACATGACTGTCAGGCTAATTGGGCTGGTAAATTGTCCTTAGGTGTGAGTGGGTGTGTGGTTGTTTGTCTCGTTCGTCTCTGTGTGGCCCTGCGATGGACTGGCGACCCGTCCAGGGTGTCCCCCGCCTCTTGCCCCCTGACCACTGGAGATAGGCACCAGCTGCCCCGCGACCCTCTGTGGAGGAATAAGCGGCTACAGAAGATGGATGGATGGATGGATGGTAACAAGTGATTGAATGAAGATAATTTATTAAGTTTGTTTGTTAAATACATTTAAGTTGGAAACTTGATTCAATTACTTGTTACCAATTAAAGCAAATTTTAAAAATGCAAAAGTTGACCACACCCTGCGAAGTTCCCCAGTCCAGCTCGATTCACCGATCTTAACAGGACGAGAGCAGCCGGCAACGAACACAGTTCCTCAGAATAACTGTCTTTTTAGTTTCTTCAGCTGCAGCATTCTCCACCTTCAACATGTTGCAGGACAGCTGTCAGGTGTTAACAGACACTTCAACCACTCGACGGGTGTGGGTCGATTCCTTCTAACGAATAACACAAAATCATTACATCACCACACGTCTGGCCTTCACCAACTTCATTCTTATTAGTTTCATTAATCATATAACATTAACAACAGGTTTCCATTAACATTTCACGACCTGCTTCTCCTTGTCATATTTTACGTTTGTTGGTTTCACTACATCCTTTGCTTTTTCCTCCATCACTCTCACACACATCAATTTCTAATCAGATTATCATGTGCATCAGATCTCATCTTGGATTTTCCCCACTTCCTCTTTTCTTCTAGCAGGTACTCAGCACTTCCTCCTCTGCGGGTAAGTGCTCTCCTATCGCTCAGAGCAGAACTTCCCTTTCTTCTCACACAGAAAACGCTTCACTTCAGCACTTCCTCTTTCTCCCCCTAAGAGAAGAGAGGCCTGTCTTCTTTAAACAGTTACAACTAAATCATATTATAAATCAATGCTTGATTACACTTTTAAAACACATTATTGTTTTTGTCGATCAAAACCCACTTCCCATCATTACCCCTGATTATTTGACAATAAAAATCAACATACATTTGATTTAAAAACACAGACTTGCATTGTACTCAGTAAATGTCTTTTACAGCAGAGCAGAAAGATAGGATGCTCCAGGACAGGGCAGCTGGACTTCGGAATTTCACGACTGTTGGATCAACAATTTCTTTTTACAGTGTATTTCTAAAGGTTTGTTCAGTTTAATAATAACAATAATAATAATAATCAATGACCAATTTATAGCTACTTGTATATTTTTGGTGAGTCGCCCAAGTTTGAGGCCTGGCCCCGCCCCCTGAACATTAACGAAAACTCACAATTTTCAAAACTTAAGCTTCCCCATGTCTTATGAGCAAAAATCACCCAAAATCAGGTCGATCAATCAAAACCTCTACGTGCAGTATGACCAGCTGCGGACTCTCCAAACAGCCAAAATGACCCAAAAATGGCGTGTTTGACCCAAAATGGCCAACTTCCTGTTTGATATGGACCATGATGGTAACAGACTTTTTCATGTGTCTTGGTATGTTCTACAAGTGTACTAAATTTCATAACTCTACTGTGAAATAGGGTCAATGGGGAGGGTGATTTTTCATTTTCTAGGTGGAACTGTTGAGCCAATTTTTTGGCGACTTTTGCGACGCCCTTAAAATACGTACATTTTCACCAGGTTCTACAAATCCCACAAATTTGGTGAGTTTTTGAATATGTTAAGGCCTCCAACTAGCCAATTTATTTTTGCCGGGAGAAAGAAAAATAAACGGAGGAATTTCAAGAGCCTAATTACATTAACATGAAGAAAAAGTGTTTCCATCACTTGCACTGTGGTTTATATGTAGTACTGTGGTTTATATGTAGTACTGTGGTTCATATGTAGTACTGTGGTTTATATGTAGTACTGTGGTTTATATGTAGTACTGTGGTTTATATGGAGTACTGTGGTTTATATGTAGTACTGTGGTTTATATGTAGTACTGTGGTTTATATGTAGTACTGTGGTTTATATGTAGTACTGTGGTTTATATGTAGTACTGTGGTTTATATGTAGTACTGTGGTTTATATGTAGTACTGTGGTTTATATGGAGTACTGTGGTTTATATGGAGTACTGTAGTTTATATGTAGTACTGTGGTTTATATGTAGTACTGTGGTTTATATGGAGTACTGTGGTTTATATGTAGTACTGTGGTTTATATGTAGTACTGTGGTTTATATGTAGTACTGTGGTTTATATGTAGTACTGTGGTTTATATGTAGTACTGTGGTTTATATGTAGTACTGTGGTTTATATGTAGTAC
>SSNR01000080.1:110835-131829 GCA_006937965.1 Callopanchax toddi
GTAAAAGAAACAGTTAAAACATTTCAAAGTTCTTCCAGAAACACAAACTTCCTGCTTTCAGTTTGATTTCCTTGACTTTAAGTTGCACCTGACCTCTGACCCCACCTGGAACAGAGTCCCGCAAAGCGCACAGAGCTGTGCCTCAGCTGCTGCTGCGCTGCGCTCCACTCCGGAGAGTTTTTATTTCTATATGATGACTGGCTGATGGACTCATTTAGTGTCTAATCTTATGGATTTATGTGCTAAATGGGCCCGGTGTTAGATCAATCGAATAGGAACCGAGCGATCTGCAGCTTCAAAACAGGTTCTCCAAACCGCGACCGTCAGCGGAGGATTACACAGCATGTAAACAAACCGTAAAAAAGCCACAGCATATACACAAATAATTTACGTTGGTAAGGGTCTCAAACTATAAGTATTGACGATGGGGAAGGTTGTGACTTACCTTCAAAATGAGATAAATCCTGCGAAATATAAAATGTGAAGCCTTTCTCTCGTTTGCTCTTTGGCGCAGGGGAAAAACTATCAACAAGTCGGTGAACATCATCAACAGAAATATTAGGCAAATGCCCTAGACATCTAGAAGAATTTAAATCACCGCTGAGTCCACTCATTTTGTCGACTTCTTCGGGAATACAAGACTGTAAATAGGGTGCGACCAGGCGAGAATATCAAACCGGAAATAAAACACTGGACAGGAGTCTTCCCACCGGAGGTAGCATATGCTAACGTGCACAGGGCCTATCTGGTAAATAACTCTGCTGGGACCAGGTGCTGGTTCTGGTTCAGCTGCTGGGACCAGGTGCTGGTTCTGGTTCTGCTGCTGGGACCAGGTGCTGGTTCTGGTTCAGCTGCTGGGACCAAGTGCTGGTTCTGGTTCAGCTGCTGGGACCAAGTGCTGGTTCTGGTTCTGGTTCAGCTGCTGGGACCAGGTGCTGGTTCTGGTTCTGGTTCAGCTGCTGGGACCAGGTGCTGGTTCTGGTTCAGCTGCTGGGACCAGGTGCTGGTTCTGGTTCTGGTTCAGCTGCTGGGACCAGGTGCTGGTTCTGGTTCAGCTGCTGGGACCAGGTGCTGGTTCTGGTTCAGCTGCTGGGACCAGGTGCTGGTTCTGGTTCTGGTTCAGCTGCTGGGACCAGGTGCTGGTTCTGGTTCTGGTTCAGCTGCTGGGACCAGGTGCTGGTTCTGACTCACCTGGTTTCTTCCTCCTATAGATGAAGAGAAGGTGAGGAAGTTCGTCCTGCTCCTCCTCATCAACACGGGTCAGCTCAGGTCCAGGTCTCCAGTCAGGATGTCTCCTGCTCACCTCCCTCTAGAAGTTTTTCAGGTTTTAGAAGGAGACTCAGAACCTTCTGCAGGGATGATTTATAAAAATATTTTAAGGACTCCTTTTTAAGTCTGGAATCAAATCAGCTAAATTTCTGGGATATTGATCAGGTCCTGGAGGATGAAGGAATGGATACCATCCATGCTGATCTGACCTGAACCCAGTAGAACGTCTCTGGGACATAGATCCATCAGGTGGACCTCAGACTGTCCAGGAGCTCAGTGATGCTCTGATCAGGATCTGGGAGGAGATACTCCAGGTCTCTGTCCATCATCTCATCAGGAACCCTGACCTTATCAGGATGCTACCAGCAGGTGGCGCTATACAAACCACTTTATAATCACCTGGAGAAACTGGAGAGAGAAGTTCCAGGTTTCCCTCCTGAATGGTGGATACATGATGAACAGATTGATTTTTTTTTTAAACAAAATGAACTTTTTAGAACCACAAATCCATAAAATCCCCTCAAAACACAAAGTGAGCGTCTGTTGGTTTTAGATCGTTATGGTTTATTCTGGTATGCTGAGTGCAGGTTTATGTAATACGTATTTATTCTAAATAAAACATCCACTGCCTCATCAGATCTACTCAGTATAATTATCAACACCTTCAGTTTTAACATCAATATTGTTTTTTTCCCACAAAGATGTTCATAGAGTTTAATATAAAAAAAAAAAAACTGAAGGAAAACATTCAGAAAAATGACCCCAAACCCTAAAAATCAGTGCTAAAAATGAAAGGTTTCTTTAAACAACAACAACAAACTTATTCTGCTCATCAAAATAAAACAAATTTTGGAAATGTTTTTGTTAATTTACAGAAGGATTCATGAGCTGGATGAGCAGTGATCTACTTCCAGGAGGCTTTTCTGACTTTTTATCATCACTATTTCCTGACTAAAGGTTTCCTCCTCTGACGGGATCAGGGTATAAACAGCTGTTTCCTCTCATCACTACGACGCAGCATAAAGACTTCAAGATTCATAAAAACAATACCTGCTCATCTTCATCAACACAAAACCAGAAACACTAACCTCATGCCACAAATACATTCTTAAAGCATGCTTTATAATCCCTTTAGTTTAATGGTTTAACAGGAAGCATCTTAACCAGTCAGTCCTCTCGTTATGTTAGAGGTTAAAGGTCGGAGGGTCAACTTCAGTAGCCTTTCATAGCAATGGTTGGTCCACCAGGGTTGTCGTGGCGTGTGACCTGACGGATCATGATGATGGAGAAGAGCAGACCCATCATCTGAAAGACAGAGAGACAGGTGAGACATGGAGACTAGACATGAGACAAACAGACAGGTGGTGAGACAGATAAAACGTCCTCTAAGCTCTCAGACTGAGAACATCCAGGTTTCAACTTGGGGTTTTTTTCTTCTGAAGCTTCATGATGTTCTTTAAAGTATTTTTACCAAGTCGCTGATGGAGGCTGATAAATGGTAAATCTGTAGACTGTCTTTCCAAGGTAGGACTCCAAAGTTCTTGACATTACAGTCATTCACATGCTGATCACTGCCATCAGCAAAGCTACCACACCAGGAGCCACTGGACCCTCCTACCACCAGCAGCAGGCAATGTACCTATGCTCCCCGACATCAAGTTACAACAAATTACAACACAGTCAGATTTCAGTGGAACTTACTGCAGTGACGGCAAACCCAAACAGGAAGCCCATGGTCACCTTGAAGGCCAGGTCAAGCATTGAGAAGATGGAATCACTGCAGGGCTGAATGAGAGAAGGAAAACATGAATCAGGTGACTGGATGTGTCAATCAGCTGGTAGGGGACTGATCTAATACCTCTGCATAGATCTGGGATGGGCCCAAGGTTCCCTGTGGGACAACAAGAACAACATGTAAGAACTGCATCTAAACCAGAACAATGCATGGAAGTCTAAATGTGTCTTATGTCATTTAATGGTTTTGATCAACACACCTGTGGTCTGCTTTTACATGTAGGTTGGCCAGATGATCCATAAGTAGACTTGCAAGCACAGGAGTCAGGAATGGTTGAACCCCAGTCCTCAGCACTCACTAGTCCACAGCAACTGAGCTAAAACCAGACGAGACTCGGATTATGATCTTCTCTTTCATACAAAACGCAGGAGAAGGACGTTACCTGCCTTGTAGGAGCTAATGCTTGAAATGTTCACTCAGAGTGTCAGAGAAGCAGACAGGTGTTTAGAGGAGGAGACAGGTGGTGAGACATAAGCCTCGTTTTCATTGCGGGGTCCGGTACAAGTCGGGGCAAGTTGCTATTTTTGCAATCCCCACTGTAAAACCAGTCCATACTACCGACCCAGACCGCTCCATTCATGGGCCATGAACGACACTCTTCAGTTTTGGGTCCATTTGAGAATGGAGCAGTACGGTTAGGGCGGAGCTGTGGCATCAAAGCAACACAGTCCACTGATTGTTGGGCAGAAAAACCTCACTGCTTGTGACAAGCAAAACAAACCCTGGAGTGCCGTTATTTTATTACTTTATTACTATAATAAGTAGTTACTGTATTGGTTGTTAGTTGTAGACAGGTGTGATAAAATGCAAGCAAGTAGCAACAAGGTTTGATCAGCTTCAGAGCTCCAAACATTCAGCGATCAGCCGCGTTCAGAACGAGCTACATGGATCGGTAAGAAATGAAAGAGTTCATAAAGAAGTTTCACAGCGAATGGAGCTGAAATATTCAGACGGATGGTAGAACAGTGTCGGGCCAGGCTGAAGAAATCTAAAGGACTGGATTAAAAGTTAAGGACAGCACTGGTATGACGTGACAGTCCACATTTACGCCTTCCAAGTGAGAGTCCAAATGCTGATTGAAACACTCTCCTGAAACCGCGGACCTGTACCGATCCGTACCGAACCCCGCAATGGAAACGAGGCTTTAGATACCAGATAGATATCAGGTTCACTACATATCACTCTATATGTGGATGGTGAACAGCCCTGTGTTTTGCATGTCCAACACCACTTGAATGCAACGCGTGTGATAATTGTGTCTAGTTTCCAGTTCAGTGTCTCATAAATAAATAAATCTGTCAGGATTCACCTAAATCTGAGCTGATGGATGCATCACTTAGCTGCTTTAGATGAGAAATGTAACCATTATCATTAGTCTCCATAACACTGAGGTTATATTTAATTACACATATTCTAATTACTGGTTATACTTCTTCATTGAAACATATTCACTGATCACACGTTAGCCTCTGTTGAAATAAAATAGTTCTGTTAGTTGGCTCAAATGGTAGAACAGCACACAGGTCTTACAACTTCTTGCAGGCTCTCCAACATGGCTGTTGAGTCTTTGTTGTCCATAATGGTCTGGACAAGTTCCTTGGATCCTTGCTGAAAGCCATCCTTTATCTACAATGTGAGAGGAAACATCATAAGAGAAATGAGATTCTATCAGAAGCCTTGGGACCACTTGTTTACTATCAGCTCACCAACGGAACAGAATCAACAATGGATCCATGTGAAAAATGATCCTAGGATCGTCCCTCGACTTGACCTGTTCACTTAGGATCGTCTAACAAAAAAGCCTCAATGAACATCTGAGAATTCCTCTGAGACAGACTGGCTGATGAAAAGTATCTGATACTAAATGCTCTGATTACATCATCCCTCTGACTGCCCACTCATCACCCTTAAATCCAGGAGTATCCACATCCATTCATGTCCTCTTATCCAAGTTTGGGTCTGAAAGTAAACCCAGACGTCTCTCTTCCCAGCAACACTCTGAAGCTCCTCCCACTTGACTACACACATTATTGGCAGTTATCATAGTGATGCAAATGAGTAGCATCCCTAGCACTACCGTGTTACCACTGAGATCAAATCTATCAGCATGCTCATCATTAGCACTAATGTTCCTCTACCAACTAACTCACTTTATTGTTCTGCTCATAGAACACATGCAGTAATTACCTGGTTTCTTAAAACAGCCACAACAGTTCCAAAGATCAGCATGATGATCATTCCAACCACCATGAAACCTGCAAACTGCACAAAGAAAAAATATAATGATGAGTTTTTGTTCTGGTGACTGATCAGAAACATCAACACAACTGTACAATGGGACAGTAACGAAGCTTGTACCGTTTTCAGGGCGAGGCTGTTCTCAGAGCAGGCTGCAAAGATTCCCAGAGCGGAGATGCCGAAGACACCAAGAGCAATCACCCAAATCCAGCCAACACCAGGGCCGCCGAACGACGACATCTGTTTGGATACAACAGGGCGACATCGCTCAAAACCAAAATCACTGCAGAGCTACAAGTGTTGGAATTTATAAATTCAACCCTAACCCTAAACCAAGGTGTGTCGTTCTCTCCTGAATGCAGAGTTTAGGCGTTTTGTAGTTGGAGTATCATTGAGCCGACTGTAGTAGAACGTGGTCAGAGCACTCTCAGGTCAGAGAAACAAGAGGCTTTATGAAAAGCTGAGCTAAGATAATCCAGAGAAGCCATTTGTCACCGTGAAATTAATTCACATTAAAGAACAGTGCTGAGGTTAGATTTGAAACAAGTGCCCCCTGGTGACTGGTACATGTAATAAGCCCCACCTCCTACATTTATACGAATGGCTATTGTCCCCTCGCCTCCCTCCGCTTATCTGGGTCCCAGTCGCGGGGGCAGCATCCCAATAGGCCATCCTCTCCCCAGCCAAGTCCACCAGCTCCTCAGCTGGGACGCCCAGGCGTTCCCAGGCCAACCTGAAAAAGTATTTCCTCCAGCTTGTCCTGGGTCGACTCGGGGGGCCTCCTGCCAGCAGGACATGCCCAAAACACCTCCAAAGGGAGGCGTCCAGAAGGCATCCTGACCAGATGCCCGAACCACCTCAACTGGCTCCTTTCGATGTGGAGGAGCAGGATATCTACTCCGAGTCCCTCCCGGATGTCCGAGCCCCTCACCCTATCCCTAAGGCTGAGCCCGGCCACCCTACGCAGGAAACTCATTTCAGCCGCTTGTAACCATGACCTTGTTCTTTCGGTCATTACCCAGAGCTCATGACCAGATGAGGACTGGGAGGTAGATCGACCGGTAAATCGAGAGCCTTGCTTTCTGGCTCAGCTCCCTTTTCACCACGGCCAATCGGTTCAGATCACTGCCCAATCCGCCTGTCGTTTTTTATAAAAGTGTCTGGTTTTCAGATTGTTTATTATTTAATTTTATTAATTTTACTTTATTTTAAATGTCTCTTTTTTACTTTTTAAAATTTTGTTAATTTTTACTTTTTAATTTTTAATGTAAGTTATCAAAGTTTCATGATTCCTGTTTTTTGTTTTGTTCAATTTTTTGACATTTTTAAACATGTGAACTTTTAAAAACCTTGTTATTTAAGTATAAAACGTTTTGTAAAAATGTAGGTTTTCAGTTTTTTACATTTATTTTACTTTTTAAACATTTGTACATTTTTTATTTTACAAAATCTTGTTACTTATTCTTACCTTTTTTAAACATTCTGTAAAGGTTTCAGTTTTTTTTTTTTTTACTTTTTAAAAATTATTTGTACGTTTGAAAACTTTTCTTTTTTTCAAATCTTTTAAAAACATGTAAACATTTCAGGTTTTCTTTTTTTTTTTTTTTGTCTGTTTTGTTTCTGTTAGAATAATTGAATTAATATGACTTTGTCCCAAACCACCAGCAGTGAGTGCATGTCAGAAGGCGGGACTTTCAAACCCACATCCTAACCGCCTTTACCTTGGCCATCTTTACACAAGTTATGATCTGAATAAATAAACTGAGCTCTGTTTTTTTCCCCTCCAGATTATAAACATTTAACAAGTGCAAAAGGTCTTTAACCCATTTCAAAACATCGTCACTGCAACACAGTGGAGCCTGAGGTGAATTCAGCTGTACAGTTTTTACCTTGATGGAGGTGGCAGTCGCCTGCACTGCCGCATATATCAGCAAACACCCAAGGATCTGTGGGCAGAGTTCATTTAATTTACAATTAAAGCTTCATTTAAACACATTAAACAAGTAAATGTACAAAAACATTTTATGTTGAAATGAAAAAAGAAACTTTACTGATGCTAATTAGATACATGGCTCACTCACAATATAACCAGAAACTGATTATCTGTTTAATGAATCTAAAACTAAAGTTCTTCTGTAGCTGAAACATTTCTCTGAGAGATTTTAGGAGGTTTTTCTTTACTTTTCAAAAGTTTTATTCACTTTCATTTATTATGTTTGGCTGTAATTTCAGAGCAAAGACACTAGAGGGAGACAAAGAGCTAAAACAGAACTATACTGACCAAAGATCTAATTAGCTTAATGAGATCAGAACTCATCTGGATCCTATGCCTGGTTAAATATACATTCAACCAACACAACAAATAAAACAAATCTGCATTTAAAACATAAGAACTAACTGGAAATCAACACATTACAACAAATTTAAAGGTCAAATTAACAAATGTTTAAAACATTAGATTTCAATGATATCTTTAAGATTTTTTAACGCTGGTTTTTGTGTTTTGGAGCACTTTAAAAAACATTCTTCAGGCTGAGTTCAGCCTCTTTAAGCTCCTCCTTTTTACATGATTTTTCTTTTCATTTTTTCCCTCCAACAGAGCAGGAAAAATAACAAGATAAAGTCTGTGGGAGGGGCGGCATGCCGACTGTAACAGGACTCCATTTTAGGCTTTTTTTTCCTCTTTGTTACTGGAAGTGACTGTTTACTGAAGAAAATCTGGACTAGTTAGCTGAGAGTTGGTGCAGAATGTCATAAACTAGCTAAAAATATTCATTGAACTCATAAAACGATGTAAAAGCATCACTACATGCTTTTGATTTTTCCCCCTCACTTTTTAAAATAAAAACCTGCATTTAAAAAAATTCTACTTTTTTGCATTTTACAAATTAAATCAATTACTTTTGTTAGTTAATGATATATACACCTCATCATGATTAAAAATCATTGTTCCTTTCAGTTTTCTGAGTTTTTGCTGCAACAAAAGCAACAAGTTTGCTTAAAACCTACATTTTAAAAGTCTACTTTTACATATAAAATGTTTTTCAAATCAATTAACTCATTATATAAACCTCAACATCAGACACAATTCTCAGTTTACAGTCTTTTTTTTTTGGTTGCAACAAATCAAACTGAAAAAGTTTTTTTTAACTTACCCCAAACAACACATTGAAGAAGATAAAAACACACTTGAGGCATCCGTTAATTTTGGCCATGTTTTCTTTGTGTTTGTCTCTGAGGATGAGGAGGAGAAGCAGAGTTGATGCACAGTGAAGAAGTGCAGTGTGAGCGCACTGTAATGTACTGACTGAGAACACAGAGTTACAACACTCAGAGCAGGTCTGCAGCCAATCAGTGCAGCCTGCAAACCTCAAAGGAAAACAATCACCATTCTGAAGAAACAAAAGTGAAATCACAAACCCCAAAAATCAAACCGTTAAACTGGGGGAGACTAAAGAAGCTTTTTATGTCAGGATGGAATCATCAGAGTACTTTAAACTATTGTAGAAGAATATCTGAAGACAGTAAACCTCATAAAAACACCTGTTTATTTAGATTGTTTTTAATTTGATGATTAAGGCCCTAAACTGAGTGTACTCACAGGGTGAAGAACAAATCAGAAGGATATTTTTTTTATAAACTAAAGTTTGGAGCTGACAGTTTTGTTCACAGTCCAGGAGAATGAGTCCAGCTGTTGCAGATTGAAGATGATGGTTGACGTCTCGGTGTTGGTTGGAGGAATGCAGCAGAAGTCCTAAAATCAGAAGTTTAAAGAACTTTTGGGGTTAAACAGTCGCCAACAGGAAACAGAACCTGAATCCCAACGTGATGATCAACTCAAAAAAATAAAAGCAGTAGGTAATCCTCAGGGAAAACACAAAGGAGGGAACAGGGGTTCTGGAGGTGAGACCCAAAGGAGAAGTCCTGGATCATGACAGCATTCCCCTCCTCAAAGGAGGTACAGAATAAATCCCAGGTCAGGGAGGAGTCCAGAATGAGTGAACATGAGACCCATGTTCTGGTTCCCATAACCTCTACATGGATCTACAGTCTGAACACATGAAACGTCAGGTCCTTCTAGTTTACTGACACAGAGGTTAATTACTTTCTGGATCTCAATGGACCCAGTTCATCATAGGGTTGGCCTCCAGAAATACAGTCTTCAGAGAAATGTCTTTAAAAAAAAGTTTGGCAGGAACTTTTTTTTTAAAAACATTGTATAAAAAGCCAAGGATTGTTGTGTATGTGGTGTGGAGCAGAACCCAGGCACAGATTAGCAGGAGCAGCAGCTACATCATAAAAGGTTTATTAAAAGTGAGTTAGCTTAACTAAACAATACAAAACCCAACGAGGACCTGACAAGCTGAGTCATGGGAGGACTGCTTAAAGAGGGATGGGAGGTGATGATTACAAAGGGGAACACCTGTGGAGGAGGCAATTAAGGGGAAGGAGGAAAAAACCAACCAAAAACCAAACACTAACAGGGGTGGAACACAACAAGGGTAGGGTCAGAGGTTATAGGTTTTACGATGATGATTTATTTGTCAGCTATATGATTAGAATATGTCAGTCAGCTCAGAACTGTGGATCCCTGATAAAATGCAGGAATATAGAAAAAAGGAGGAAATTTTACAGGATCAGTTCTTGGAAACCATGGTAACTGGATCTACAATGATGCAGGTCCAGAGCCGACAGTGGAAGTAAGGAGGGCCACGCCCTCGGTTGGAGTTGTTTAGGACTGTTGGTGTTCAGCATTTCCTTTTGTTGTTGCAAAATAAAGCTTCAGCTCTACACAGGACTGGTTTTAATATTTTAATACTTAGTACAAAACAATGTACTTCATGATCAAATGTGTGTGTATGCAGTTTTAGAGTTTTATTTCAGAAGAACAAGAACACCATAAATAAAAATATATTAAACCAAAACCTCTGTGTCAAAATACAAGTTATCATTTAAACTGAGGCTAAAAACTATCCAAACTGCTCATTTGTGAACAACAGAACATAGAACGTATGGATAATGGCCTCTACTACCTGACAAAAACCTTCCGCTTCCATCTGCAAAGGAACATTCAGGCAGAGGGATCTGGTATGCACACGAGATCTGGTGCACATGCACACTGACACACCAGTTATGTGCACCTGTTTATGAAGGCAAAAAACAGGTTTCAACAAAAAATCAGCTGTCAAGGTCAAACGGGAGCTTGGGGAGAGCCGCAAAGTGAGTGTCCTTAGAACAATTGTAAATTATTGATAGAAAAACAATGTTTCCCCCAGATGGGACAAGACCAGGGATAAAGTCCATACTTGTATTTATCTTCTTACTGCCCTTCACTTCCAGGTCTGGGTCATGGGGTCAGCAGTCCCAGTAAGAAAGCCCAGACTGTCCTCCCACCAGCTCCTCTGGAAGAAGTTTATTTATATAGCATCATAGATATCAATCACAAGGTGCTTTACAGATTCAAAAAAAATGAGACAATAACAATCTAGATAAATTTACAAAGAACTCTTTTTTACAGGATAATAACCAGAAAATGAGACATCACAGCACATTGTCAATTTACAGGAGTCAGTGAAAAGTTAGTTTGAATAGATGGTTTTGAGCTGCTTCTTAAAGGAGTCACTGATCTCAGGCTCAGGAGGAGGGAGGTCAAGAGTCTGGGGCCACAGCAGCTAAAGCTTTTTCACCTTTAGTTTTTAGCCGGGTGCGTTGCACAACCAGGAGACTGTGGCTGCTGGGGGAGTCAGTAGGTCAGGATGTAGGCTGGTGCTTGTCCATGTGATAAACCAAAACCAGGATTTTGATTTGGACTCTGGAGTTAACAGGCAACAGTGGACTTGGACATGTATTGGAGTGACATGCAGTGGCGTCTCTGGCATCATATGTTAGGTGGGGCACAACTCAAATATATAACTGTAGCACAAACTTTCACATTAAAAATGCAATTTAATCTAAATCTAATTTAAGAAAACAACTATTTTATACATGAAATTGCAAATAAAGGTTCACTCACCAGCGTTGTTCATTTCTTTAAAAGAAAAGATGCAAATCATTTTAAAATATCTACTTCGAATTGTCTTTTTGTCCTGGTAGCTCATGAGCTAAACAACACTAGATTGAGAAGTTCTGCTTTCCCACCGAACTTGAAGGTAACGTCACATGTGATATTCCAGTGTTTTAATTGGATGGTCTGCGTTTGGGGCACGGAGCTCCGTGCCCCATGAGTCTCTATTGAGAGCGTGTTGCGCATGCGCACAGTGATTTTCAGAGGCTCGTCTTTTAGACAGGCTGCGACGGGCCGGCCCGTCGCCAGGATTTCAAGAGGATTTAACCTCCTTAGCTTGTCAGTATCAAAGCAAAGACTTAGATATGATTACACAGATATTTATAACAATATCTTAGTAACACAATGGGCTTTTATGCAGTATTAGTCTAAAAACGAACTATTCTTTCCCACTGATCCACACAGCGCCATCTGGTGGCTGGTGGGGCCGGGACCTACCGGCCCTGAATGACGAGACGCCACTGGTGACATGGGTGTGTTTAGAGGACTTGGTCAGAAGCCTGGTGGAGGCGTGAACCACCTGTAGTCGATCCGTGGAAGTTTAGTTCAGATTAGGGTTGGATGATGTGTAACTTTTTCCCAATCGTCCATCGTCAGTCCAAAAATCGACGATGGGCGATCTATTCGCGCAGGTGACTGTTGACATAGCGTATTTGCCCGAATATAGGATGACCCTGATTATAAGATGACGCCCATTTTTCAAGACTGATCTTCAGAAAAAAGAATAAATTCACTCTTTAAAGAAACTATTTTTAATTAAATTTTGAGAAAATAATTTATATGATACCTTAATTACAGACTGCTTTAATATTTGCTTATTAATCAGGAATTAAAGTTCTCTGTGACAACAGATTTCAGTCAATTGGAAAAAAGAGAACAAAAAGCTCCCGTCAATTTCCTCTCTCTTCCTCACTCAGGCTGAGTGGGCTCACCTCCCTCCTCCCTCTCTTTTTCTCTCTCTCACTGAGACTGTGTGTGAACGTGTGTGTCGAGCCAGTACCGTAATTACAAGTAAAACGTGCAGCTTCAGAAATGGGTCCTGTCTGTGGACGCCAGGCAGCGCTGGATTCTCCTGTGTTTTTCAGGCTTGAGGAAGAATGCGTGTGTGAATTAGGCGACGCGCTCACCTGTACAGGGCTCACGTTGAAAACACTGCAGTGGGTCCAGTAGTCCCAAATCACTGAGGTCCGACAGAAGGTGTCGGCTCCGTACATAGACTACAAGAAACCCAGCCCCTACTCTGAAAAGAAAAAACCAAACCAAATCGAGCCAAAAACCCAAACTAGTCTGAAAACGTCAGAAGTAGACCTGGCTGGAGCTGAACTTTGCCATCAGGTGTTTTAATCCTCAGTGGACCTGTAACTTTGAGCTGGAGCGGACGTCTGGGACCGCTCGTGGTCTAAGAGCTGCTTCCTGCTGCTGCCGTTTGACCAAAAAGCATGCGCCCCCTGCTGTTGGGCTGAGGCGCAATAGTAAAACGACCCCCTTCTTAAAATTATTTTTAATGAAAAAAACCTTGTTTTATATTCTGGCAAATACGGTATTTGCAACAGTCTTTGTGAAGTTGAATAATTATAAAATTAACCTGGCTGAGTTCATTTTAGTAATTACTGATAATTGATAAATTATGATGAACAATCTGACATCATACTGGCCAAAGATTACTGTACCAGGTGGGGGGGTTGCTTCTAGGATGTCTGACAGAAGCCGACAACGTCAATTCTGCTTTTAACTTACAGTCTGTAGGTTTAACTTGTCTGTGAAGATTTAATGTCTTTAGTTTGAACATGAGGCTGAAGAATCAAACAGAGGCTGGGTTTGTAAAGACAGCTGAACTAGACTCCCTCTGATCCACTGTTTGAATCAGCTGTTACCTAAAAAGAAATATTAAAAGCTATTAAAAATTACCTCAAAAACGCAGCAGACCTGAGTCACAAATCCAAGAACCACCAGACCAGATGAGCTCTGAACTCATTTTAACAGCTTGGTTTCTCAATATGAGCAGACTGACACTGATAGGTAAAGAAACTAACATTAGCCAAAGCATTTAAATACCTGTGAATAAGTTACTAAAGTTTAGTCACTAAACTAAAAGAACAATGTTAAATTAAAACATTAGATCAGTTCAGCTGTTTCTGATAAAGTTTAACTCCAAGATGTAAATCAACCTTTGATGTTTGATAAAATTACCAATAAGAAACATGATGTCTAATTAAACTATTTTAACACTGAAACACATTGATCTGTCAGGACCTCAGCAGAGGTTCATCTCCCTTTAACTGTTTTCAAAGGCTCACCTTGTTTTAATAATAATTAGTTAATTTATTATCCCCATTACAGCATGCAGGGCTCTGCATCATGTTTCTGGTTAGTAAAACTACTTTGGGGGTGTTTAAACATTAGTATGGTCGATAGATTCGTCTGATCGCCCAACCCTAGTTCAGACAGGTGGGACTCAGCTTAGCAACATTTCTGAGATGAAAGAAAGAAGAGAGAACCAGAGAACTGAAATGAGTATCCAGAGTCAGAGCAGAGTCAAAGGTCACCAAGGTTTTTGACAGAGGGTGTTATGAAGAAAATTGACCAAGAGAATCCCCGATTTTAGGAACAAGCTCATTCAGAGCACAGATGAGGATTTCAGTTTTGTGTTCGTTTAACCGTTGAAAGTTCCCAGCACCCAGTTATTAATAGACTCTAAACACGTCTGCAGCAGATGTAGTTTAGCATCCAGCCATTTTCAAGTGATTTTAAATCATTTTTTATTTAAATTATGTATTTCCATAATAAGAGGTCTGGAGTAAACAGATGGTTCATGTTGCAGTTTAAAGGTGAAGAAACACCTACCTCAAAAGAAACCCCACATTTTGAAAAATGCAACACCTCAGGATGTTTAAAGGTTGAGCTTTTCCTCATTCACAAGTTGTTTAGATGTGGTTTTTACGCCTAACCTGAGAACACTAGCTGGAAAGTCAGAGAACACAAGAAAAACGTCCCTAACCGCATGAGTTTTACAGAGACTGATGTTCTACATGAGAAACATCACTGCTACAGCTGTGCAAGGAACTCAAAGGGTAAAACGTTGAGAGATTTTTTCGTAGGAGGTATTGTATAAACAAATCCAGTCAACTAATTTCCGGCTGTTCTCAAGATTGCTTTTCCAAGAATGAAAAACACTCAGTTCAACAGACAACCCTTGCTGTTGAAAACAGCATTCTCTAGCCTTCTTACCATCACATATTAATATCTAATAGCTGATTATGAGCTACATATAAAAGTCTCTTTTAAACCAGTGACTCCAGTTTGGACCTGATATTTACAGGAGGTCCTAATGAGCATTTTGATTTCTGACAGTGGTCCCCATTCTGGTGTAAAAACAAACACATTCACACACACACACACGTTTGTATTTATACACTTATTGAGGCTTTGTAGTGACTTTCATTTTGTTTTATGAATTTAACTTATACCTTTTTTCTTTTTTGCTTTTAATCTAATTTTGTGGTTTTATCTGTAGAAGTTTGAGATATTTAACGTAAAGTGCATCATAAATTAGTTATTTCTAACTAAATTAGGACAAAACTTAAAAAAATACAATTCATGAATTTAAAAAGCAAATAACATGCTTCTCCCAACAGAATTCCTTATTTATAGAAAACGTATATTAGAAGCTTCATCTTTCTTTAAAGCATCCTCTTCTAATCAATTCTATATTCTTCAGTTGAAGTGTTCTGAGGTGGTTTTAGAGGCAGCTGAGGAGCATGCTCACCCAGACTTCACATGCTTTAAGTTTCAGACCTTTTACTCTAAACAGAAACCAAAAGTCGTAAACAGTGAAATAACCAAAGCAGGTGAGTGGAAACGTCCCAGTGAGCTTTAGCTGCTGGAATCAGGTCACTGTTCAGTCTAGTGGTTTATAAGTTTCACAGTTGTGAAGATTAGGGTTAGATTCCCTCTGTGAAAAAGCCCCGGCCCTCATTGTGGGTCAGAACCCTTGCTGAGGTATTTTGGGCCTCCTTTTCCCAGAAGACACAAGTGTGTTGAACGAGGTCTGTTGACAGTCAGAAGTACTCATGAAGCTTTGACCTAGAAATGCCTCAGAAACAATAGTGACTCTGATAAAGAGCGCTCTTTATATTTTCCATCTTTATCAGACTATAAATAGAATGAAAACATTCTCCAGCTGCTCTGTTTACATGGAAGCATCCCACTGATAACTCATTTCTTTAACATATCTATGCTAAATGTGTTCTTTTAGGTAGAGCCACTTAAAAATATCCTGACTGATTGTTTTGAAACCAGTCTCCATAACATTCATGGTTCCAAAGTGGGAAAAGATTCCCGTATGTGTGACTCCGTCAGTAACCAAAACAAAACTGTGAACTACGTTGACTGTATTTCTGGAACATTGCTGTGACTGCTCATAACTTTGTTTTCACAGAAAATGGACATTTATTTAAATATTATCTAAAGCTAAAAACCACAAAAGATACTCATCTAAGGAGGAGGATGTGAAAATCAGAGGAAAACATTTTTAGAGGTGTTTTTGTACATGAATAATTAGGAGAGCTTCTGCATCTGTTTGTAGTTAAACATGACAGAAGAAATTCAATTTGTATAATTTTAGATAGTAACTTCTGGCCTGCAGTGAGAAAAGTTAATTATCTCTGGGGTTCCACAAGGTCGATTTCTTGGCACACTATTTCTTTTACTTGCTTTAATCATCCATGTATAAATTGTGAATGACTTGTCTGTATTTGTTGTATAAAAAGTTAAATTTTGTTAACTTGTTTACAGACATTAGCGTGCTGTGGGTGTTAGGATGTGGGGTTTCAAGTCCCACCTGCACCAGTCATGGTGCTTTTATCACATAACCAATAATCAAAACATTTTGGAAAAATGAATTTTTAATTTAATGCAGCAAAGAAACAACTATCAAAAAGACAACACCTGGATTAAATTACCTCAAATGTATCTAAGTCAGAAAAAATACCCTATTTGTTTACATGGAGGAGGCGTGGTTTAAAACCCCTAGCAGGAGATTTTGGCAGACACTGTTGGAGAGCTACCAACGTTTTCCTAGTTTGCAGATGCACAAATCTTACAAGTTGTACTTTATTATAAGTGATGAATCAGCACTTATGTTAATGCAAACAGACTAAAATGTGGTGAAACCTGCAAGTGACAGATGTTAAATACAAGCACAAAAAAAAATCTTAATTTAATGTAAAAAGTACAAAAGCATAGATTGCTCTGAAACACCAATAAAACTGAATAATTGTATATAAAAGTAGGAACTAAAGGGTTTTAAAGGAGAAAATAATTGATTTGATTCCATGTTTAACCTCTTGAAAACCAGCAATTTAAATCTTTAAAAACAGCTATAAAATAATAAAATGTTCTCAGATCAGTTACCTGCTGAGGACCTAATGAAGGAATATTCTACACACACCTTTTACACTACTCACTGAAAACTCAGTCTGGGAATGTTAACGCCAAGCATCTATATTTAGGGAGATTGTTGAAAACAGGAAGTGCACTGGTCTGATTTAACTCATGATGAAAACTTAGACCGGTCCACACCACCTTTATTCTACTTGTTTGCATCAAACTGTTTTTTGTATGATGGTCTAAATGGGCCTCTCTTTAAAATGTGGTTATAGGCTGCAGGAGGTGCTAATAAATAAATGAATATATATCTGGAACATGATGAGTCTAATTTCTCTCTACCTGGGGCCACAATCAACCTGTTAGCGGTCCTCATCCGGCCTGTATATGAGAGGTAAGTAAAAAATGTTAAATATTCACACAATAATAAAAATCACAACTACAAAAACTGCTTTTACTTTGAAATCTGCTTTTATGTTCTTTTATTTTGAAGGCAGAAGCTGTGGTACAGCCTCCTGTGTGAAGTAGCAGCATCTGAGATCTTCTCCGCTCAGACTAAATATAAAACCTGAAACTGAACAGAGTCGTCCCCAGATCTGAACTTTTAATCAGACATCCAGGAGCAGAAACTTAGAAAAGACCAAAAATAATCATTAAAACTGTGACGACCAGCTGAGTGATAATCACTGAATAGAAAACAGGCCATAATAAAAAGAATGAAGTGAGTTCTTCAGTGTTTGGAGGACTTTACAGCATGAATCTGTCCAGTTCTGACTGGATCAACCTCCACATGTAAACAAACAAAATAATTATTAAATGCAGCCAAAGGCTGAATCTTTGCTCACTCTTTTGTCAACGTTTCTTTATTATAAAGTGAATAGTTGGCAGAACTGAATGCAGCCATAACAGCAGCTTCATGGTCTGGTCTGAATACGAGAAATAACCTCCAGGAACAAAACAAAACAAAGGCTGAGAATCACAAAAACACTAATCATCTAATCCCAGAACATAAAGAACAAAATCATTAATAAAACACAGTTTAAAAAAACAAAAGAACTAACCGAGAAAACAGCAGCGTTGTGGTGTCTGCTGCTCAGATGTTAAACAGGTTGATGGATGATGCCCTGCTGTTGTTTCTAACAGGCTGAAGCTTCAACAAAGAGCCAAAGGTAAACATGATCCTGAGACAGAGAGCGTAAGATAGTCGTCTCCTCCAGCAGCCACTGAAGGTTAGCCAAAATCACAGAACAAGAAGACAAAAATCCAGGAAACAGAGCGAACTCATTAAGGTCATTATGATAAGTTTCATTTGCATTTCAGTTTCATTTTACCAGAAGTTAAAGTGAAGATGAGAACACTGATCTGCTGGTGGTGAGGCTGGAGGACCAGGTGTTTTTACCCCCACGTGGATCCAGTTCAGCCTCAACAAACTGAAAAAGTGACGAGGTTTAGGTGACATTCAACGAGAAGATGACTCAACATTACAAACATAAATAAAAAACATCAAACATTCAAACAAAGTGAGAAGACACCAGAGACATTTTACAAGTCAGAAACAGCTGATTGAACTTCAGGATTCATGAGTTTTTGTTTAAAACTCTGAAACAGAATGTGAGACATCATCTCATAACATCAGATAAACTCTGGAACCAGGACCCCCTGCACCAGGAGGAACCAGGACCCACTGCACCTGGAGGAACCAGGACCCACTGCACCAGGAGGAACCAGGACCCACTGCACCTGGAGGAACCAGGACCCCCTGCACCTGGAGGAACCAGGACCCACTGCACCAGGAGGAACCAGGACCCACTGCACCAGGAGGAACCAGGACCCACTGCACCAGGAGGAACCAGGACCCCCTGCACCTGGAGGAACCAGGACCCACTGCACCAGGAGGAACCAGGACCCACTGCACCTGGAGGAACCAGGACCCCCTGCAAGCCAGTCCAAGCCAAGATGTGAGTGTCTTACAGTTTTTCTCAATTGTTTACACACATTTTCTGGTACTTGAGACACAATTACATGTAACTCATTCCCCAACCCCCTGAACCAATTCTGCTAAACTACAAGCTAAGTTCCTGCTTTACATTCAGATTTCAGTTCTAAAACACACTTTTTTCAAAACACAACACACAATTCTCTGCTTTTGCCACAAATTTCATGCAGAAAGTATCTTGTTTTCACAAGGAACACACTGCCATTCAAATATGCACACTGACTCATCACAAGGACAAACACCCGTCACTCAGTTTTACATTTAGCAATCAGAGCTTTAGCATAAAAGGTCAAAAGGTGAGTTCTTCTGATTTGGAGCAATGGATGCCAACATTGAAACAGAGGCAGAGCCAGAGGAGGACGAGGAGGACAAGGACCGTAATCTCTGATGAGATCTGAGAGACTTTAGTTGACAGTGAGGTCAACCATGGTCTAATGAGGGAGGCTGGGTAAATCTGAGCAGGAACACTGTAGCATCTATCATTCCAAAATGAGGATAGGTAAGAAATCTTCTCTCACTAGAAACTTGCAGTACTGCATATCAATACAGTACTCAGTGAGTACAGTAGTACTGAATTGCCTGTGGACTGTTTTGTAGGACAGTAAAAATACTCCTCCTTGAACCGTCACCTTATCGTGGTGGAGGAGTTTGAGTGCCCTAACGATCCTAGGAGCTATGTTGTCTGGGGCACTTGTGCCCCTGGTAGGGTCACCCATGGCAAATTGGTCCTAGGGGAGGGGTGAGACAAAGAACGGTTCAGAAGACCCTTCATGGAGACACAATCAAAGAGTCTGAGTACCCGGCCCGGAGGGTTACCGGGGTCTCACCCTGGAGCCAGGCCTGGGGTTGGGGCCCGTGGACGAGCGCCTGGTGGCCGGGCTTTCGCCCATGGGGCCCGGCCGGGCCCAGCCCGAACCGGAGACATGGGCTCATCCAACTGTGGGCCCACCACCTGCAGGAGGAGAGTGAAGGGTCCGGTGCATTGTGGATCGGGTGGCAGACCGAGGCGGGAGCTTTGGCGATCCGATCCCCGGATGGGAAAACTGGCTATCGGGACATGGAACGTCACCTCTCTGGCGGGGAAGGAGCTGGAGCTTGTGGAAGAGGCTGAGCGATACCGGCTAGATATAGTCGGGCTCACCTTGACACATAGCGTTGGCTCTGGAACCCGAGTCCTGGAGAGGGGTTGGACACTTTCCTTTGCTGGAGTTGATCCGGGTGAGAGGCGGAGGGCTGGGGTGGGCTTTCTGTTAGCCCCAAGACTCTCTGCCTGTACGTTGGGGTTTACCCCAGGGGACGAAAGGGCAGCTTCCCTACGCCTTCGGGTTGGGGAACGGGTCCTGTCTGTTGTTTGTGCTTATGCACCAAATAGCAGTTCAGAGTACCCACCCTTTTTGGAGTCCCTGGGACGAGTGCTGGATAGCGCTCCAACAGGGGACTCCATTGTCCTGCTGGGGGACTTCAACGCTCACGTGGGCAATGACAGCGTGACCTGGAGGGGCGTGATTGGGAGGAACGGCCCGCCCAATCTGAATCCGAGTGGTGTTCTGTTATTGGACTTCTGTGCAAGTCGCAGTTTGGCCATAACGAACACCATGTTCGAACATAAGGATGCCCATCGGTACACCTGGTACCAGGGCAGCCTAGGTTACAGGTCGATGATTGACTTTATAGTTGTATCATCTGACCTGAGACCGTATGTTTTGGACACTCGGGTGAAGAGTGGAGCGGAGCTGTCAACTGATCACCACCTGGTGGTGAGCTGGATCAGATGGCAGGGGAAGATGCTGCGCAGACCTGGTAGACCCAAACGTATAGTGAGGGTCTGCTGGGAACGCCTGGCAGAAGAGCCTGTCAAGATGGTCTTCAACTCCCACCTCCGGCAGAGCTTCGACCGCGTCCCGAGAGCAGTGGGGGACATTGAGTCCGAATGGGCCTTGTTCCGCTCTGCGATTGTTGAGGCGGCTGTTGCTAGCTGTGGTCGCAAGGTAGCCGGTGCCAGTCGTGGCGGTAACCCCCGTACCCGCTGGTGGACACCAGAGGTTAGGGGAGCCGTCAGGCTGAAGAAGGAGGCCTACAGGGCGTGGCTGGTCTGTGGGTCTCCAGAGGCAGCAGACAGGTACCGGCGGGCCAAGCGAAGTGCAGCAGTGGCAGTTGCCGAGGCAAAATCTCGGGCGTGGGAGGAGTTTGGCGAGGCCATGGAAAAAGACTATCGATCGGCTCCAAAGAGGTTCTGGCAAACCATCC
>SSNR01000080.1:141824-155757 GCA_006937965.1 Callopanchax toddi
GTGTGTGTGTGTGTGTGTGTGTGTGTGTGTGTGTGTGTGTGTGTGTGTGTGTGTGTGTGTGTTTAAGCCATGGTCAGCACCACGCTGTGCGACCCCCCCCTTGTCAGAGGGGAGCACGGCTGACAGACAGCAAGAGGAGAACAAGAGGAGGGAAACTGAGGAAATGAGTTTTAGCAGGAAGCAGGCTCCCTCAAAACTAATCTTTAGTAAAGAGCAGTGCTTTAAGTGGAAAAAAATAAGTGCAGGTACTCTCCTTATTAGTTTGAGATTATATATATAAATATACATCTCTGTATGTATGTATGTATACACATGTACATGTATGTATGTATGTATATATATATATATATATATATATATATATATATATATATATATATATATATATATATATATATATATATATATATAAAATCCTCATGAAAGAAATTCAGGTTCACTCAGTCATCAGTTTAGTCACTAATTCTTCCCAATGCGTCCTCCCTTCATACCTGTAGACTCCATCACTGGATTCTATTTGTCTAAAAGACAATTCAAGACAAGACACCTCTCTGTCTGTCCTCTCTTCTACACCTGGCCCATAATAAACATCACAGTAGGTCTAGTGAAGATCTTCAGCTCATCATCTCCAACACCTCTACTGTCTTCAGCTCTGCAGCAGCATGAGACTGGAACATTTACTAAACACCCTGAGATTTATACTCTGACATCTATTACAGCCTATGAATCTAAACTTCATCAGGTTATTATGTATAATAACTAGGGATGCTCCGATCACGTTTTTGTTGCCGATCACCAATACCGATCACTCTGATTGACTGTAAATTTCACATTGTAGTGATGATGAGGGCTAATGGCTACTTGATCTGTAGAAAATGAACCATAAATCTCCTTCATTTGGACAAAAACAGGTTTTACTGACTTTTTCTAGGATGAAAAAATACAAAAACCTGAAGGCACCATGTAGACATCCATCCATCCATCAGAAATATATTAGTTATACATATATATTTATAATACCAATGGAAATCTATTATTTTTATATTTATTTAAATAATTAAACATATGTTCTTGTGCACAAGATCCCCATTAATTAGTTTGTGGTTGAAATAACATTCTGAGAAAAATAGTTGTTTTTCTACTGCTGTTCAGACACAGAAAAGTCGACATTGTTTTGACACTCTGGTCCATTTTATGCCCAAAAAGAACAAACTAATTACTGACAATGATCTGATTATTACTAAAGAGTCTACCTGCTGCTCTCTCAGCTCCTCCTCAGTCCCTCCACCTGTCTGATCCACTGCGCCATGGCGCGCTGCTCCTCTCCACCTGCGTCATGACGCGCAGCTTTCCTCTCCATTAGCGCGCAAGCTCTTTCCAACTCCGTCATTAATATTTAAATTATTGTCTTTTAATACCAATTTGAAGACTTATCTCAGCTTCCTGACATGGGGTGTCTCGCAACCTGCTGCAGCAGTAACAGATCTGGAGCTGCAGGAGGGAACGCAGTTTTGCGAATCAGCGGGACTCTCCTCCAGGACCGAGCTCTGAGCCAACTATGGAGCGGTCCGTTCAGGGGACGCGAGTCCCCGCTTTTCCTCTCTCATCCGCTGTTTCACCAAATTCTGCCACCCTCCTGGAGTCACTAAATACGGCTGACAGATGAGTTCTCTCATCCACCTGCGTTTCTCCTGCACCGCGCTCGCCCTCCGCACCTCCCGCCATGCGCTGCTCCTAATATGAGGCAACTACGGCCACCGGAAAAGCTCAAAATTATATTGATGTAATACCGAAAAAACTCCCGGTACGGACGGAACGCTGGAAATAAGTCCCGGTACGCTGAGGGGTCAAATTTAGAAGTCCTGGTACGGCGTACCGTTCCGTACCGCCCCACTTTAAGCACTGACTAGTAGCTACTGTTGTGAGAGGCACCTGGCTGCAGACAGAAGATGGCGGACAAAGATGGCGGACAGCCACTCTCGTACTACCGTACCGGAAGCTCTCTACCGGAAGTGACGTAATTCTCCGTACCTGAAGCAAATATCCTTTTTCTAGATTGGCTGTGGGGATTTCAAGCAAGGTGAACAACCCTCCCCCTAACCTAACCCTAACCAATTCTGGTACGGTATACGGAGGTTGCTGTCCGCCATCTTTGTCCACCATCTTCTGTCTGCAGCCAGGTACTCTTGACTGTTTTGGGTGTTTAACTTTTTCACTCTTTCACTTTCCAAAGTATCTCCGGACATTTCGGGGGGCGGAGTATTGACGTTTCGGTCATCCAATCAGAAGCGAGTGCTGTGCATATCATGAATACTAATGAGAATCCTGCTGTTTCAAATTCAGGTGTCAGATGGGAAACTTCTAAAGCTTCTATTATAAGCACCAAAGCTTCTTTCTTTATAAAAATTACACAGATAGCATTGAATTACACTAGAGAACAATGCAAAACTATAAAATTACCCAGAAAACCACACCTTTAAGGAAGTAACTCAAGTGATCAATTATGAATTGATAAAAGTTAAAAACTTGGTTTGACAAACAAACTTTCACTGAATCTTAAGACAAATTTTACTTTGTTTAATGACCGAAAAAAAACATTGATGGATCATTAAAAATAGACAGGATGGAATTTCAAAAAGTAAAAGAAACCACATTTTAGAAGTCCTGTTTGATGAAGATCTGACCTGGAGGTCACATATAGGTTATATAAAAGGTAGAGTGGCCAAAGCCATAGCTGTACTACACAGAGTCAAGGTTCTGTTATTAGTGCTGGGTTGTTTAGGCTGCTATAGTAAATTTAGAAAAAAAATTAGTTTAAAGCATTTGTCATGCCTCCTAATATTCTAGCTATAAATATATTGTGGTAATTAAAAAAAGACAAATAAAAGGAAGTAATAAAGTGGCTGTCCCATAGAGGCAAACCCAGATTCAGAACCAGAATTAATGAATGGAGTATTTTTGTAAATGGTGTGAGCTGGGTGTGTGTGTGTGTGGGGGGGGGGGGGGGGGGGGGGGGGGGGGGGGGGGGGGGGGGGGGGGGGGCTGTGAGAGGATGAAGCTACATTCCTGTCGGGTGATAAAAGCTGAATTCCAGCTTCTAGTTTGATTCATGAAACCAGACCCTCAGTACCAAGTCTCCACCGTCTCCAGAGGTTCACTTATGTAACCTTTAATCCTCAAACCATCACTGAGAAGTCTCACCCAGCAGGATTCTGCTCTCTAGCTCCCCCTACTGTTGTAATATGAAACCTGTGTGTCATAAAAACAAAACTGTTCTCACATATCAGCAAAAAAAACAGCTAGATATCTGAGCTCAATGGCTTCAAAGATGTTATCAAACAGGTTAAAGTCTTTTTAAAAAGCCAAACTGAACAAACGGATTTTATGGTGGCACTGGTCACTGGGGCTGATGGGGCAAAATGGACGTCTGGCCTCTGCCAGACTGACCCAGGGGAGCTGGGTCTGATGTAGTTCACCACCACCAGAGTGTGTGTGTGTGTGTGTGTGTGTGTGTGTGTGTGTGTGTGTGTGTGTGTGTGTGTGTGTGTGTGTGTGTGTGTGTGTGTGTGTGTGTGTGTGTGTGTGTGTGTGTGTGAGTGAGTGCATGAATAATGGATTATCTGGGAAGCACATTGGGTACTTTAAAAGGGACTAAATTAATATCATCTATTATTTTTTATTTATTTTTATTATTATTATTATTATTATTATTATTATTATTATTATTATTAAGGTGGAGTTTCATTAACGTGACAAAACTAAAACAGCTGCAAGGCAGAAAACCTATGAAACACCAGATAAAAGGATTCTAAAAAAACAGCTCAAACAACAAGTGATCATATGATAATCAGTCAGAGGAAACCAAAGGATACAATACTGAGAGCTGATGATGATGACGGTGGACAACAGATGAAGGAAGTGAGCAAACAGAAGTCTGAAGGCTGAAACACGAAGCCTGATTTCCTGTTCAGCCAGATGAAAGTCAGAGGTCACTTTCAATACAGTAACATTCTAATTCTTTAGATTATTACTTCTTGTTATGAAGTTATACGTTATGTGACATCATGATGGTAGCAGACTCCGGGGAGTTTACAGTCTTAGTTTTGTTGGACCTTTCTGTTGATCACAGCACCTTAATGAACAGACTCCGTGACCTGGTGGGGATCTCTGGAACAGTTTTAGACTGTTTTCCTGTCCGGGGATCGGACCGTCAAAGCTCCCACCTTGGTCTGCCATCCGATCCACATTGCACCAGACCCTTCCTGCAGGTGGTGGGCCCACAGGTGAATGAGCCCATGTATCCAGTTCGAGCTGGGCCCGGCCGGGCCCCATGGGCGAAAGCCCAGCCACCAGGCACTCGCTCAAGGGCCCCAACCCCAGGCCTGGCTCCAGGGTGGGACCCCGGTAACCCTCCGGGCCGGGTACACTGGCTCGTTGGTTGTACTTCCATGAAGAGTCTTTTGAACCGCACTTTGTCTCACCCCTCACCTAGGACCAATTTGCCATGGGTGACCCTACCAGGGGCACAAGTGCCCCAGGCAACATAGCTCCTAGGATCATTAGGGCACTCAAACTCCGCTTTGGGTAATGACCGAAAGAACGAGATCGCGGATACAAGCAGCCGAAATGAGTTTTCTCCGCAGGGTGGCCGGGCTCAGCCTTAGGGATAGGGTGAGGAGCTCGGACATTCGGGAGAGACTCGGAGTAGAACCGCTGCTCCTCCATGTCGAAAGGAGCCAGTTGAGGTGGTTCGGGCATCTTGTTAGGATGCCCCCTGGACGCCTCCCCAGGGAGGTGTTTCAGGCATGTCCTGCCGGCAGGAGGCCCCCGGGTCGACCCAGGACACGCTGGAGAAAATATTTCTCTGGTTTGGCCCTGGAGCGCCTTGGGATCCTGCCGGAGGAGCTGGTAGAAGTGGCTGGGGAGAGGACCGTCTGGAGCTCCCTAATTGGGATGCTGCCCCCGCGACCCGGACCCGGATAAGCGGAAGAAGACGAGACGAGACGAGTTGTAGACTGGTTCAGATCGTACCTCTCAAACAGAAGTTTCAGTGTCCATATAAACAACATCATGTCAGATACTACAGATCTGTTCTGTGGAGTACCGAAAGGCTCTGTTCTGGGTCCTCTCCTGTTTTTACTATATATCCATCCTCTTGGACGGATCATTAGTAGATGTCACAATGTCTCCTACCACCTTTATGCAGATGACATTCAGCTGTACTGCTCCTTCAAGGACTCAGAGTTCTACAAACTGTCTGAACTACTGGAGTGTCTGTCAGCTATTACTAACTGGTTAGAAAAGAACTTCCTTCAGTTAAACCCTGAAAAGACTGAATGTCTGATTGTTGCCCCTGATAGGATGGTCCCTCTGATCAGTCAACAGATTGGACATTTAAAGCCGCATTCTGGAGGATTTCATCAAGCGAACAGTTTTTGAATCTAGCGTCCAAAGGCTCCTCCTCAAAACATCTCGACACGCGCGTCCGGTCGCGTGTGTGCGCGTGCACATGGTGCATATACGTTGCGGACATGAACTGTACAGCTCAATGTGTAGGGTTTAATCACTCACAGTTCACAACTCTTATTCCAACACTACGAGGGTCTGAAGAGCCCTCTCTGTCCCTGCTGCTTCTGATATTAGCTCTGTTAGCAGAGAGCTGCTGCTGGACTCTGAAGCTGAACTTGACTCGGCCCTGGATCTGACCAAAATAAATGGGTAATCCTGTCAAGCCTTGTCATTCTGTGAGGTGAAAGATTTAAAAATAAAAATAAATCCATCTTTAGCTGAAAATGGGTAGGTTTTTAGTAGAAATGAGCCGTGAGGCTGAGACGCAAACAGAGAAACACACGGAGTGTCCTGTACGACAGCGCCCCCTACTGGTACAGGTTTGGTCGATGCGCGTGCATGTTGAGAGAATGCAGACATTTGAATTTCATTGGCTAAAAAATGTCAGCGGCAAGAAATAATGGAAAGGGGTCTCTAGGAGGAAGGAGGGTCTTCATCAGAATGACAGATGTTGTGGAACTCAACCCATAGATCATAGTTTAGACCTGAAATATCATTTAAAACATTTAGAAAACTTTGATACAGAGAAAAACAATCCAGAGAGCCGCTTTAAGTTCTGCTGTAAAGTCAAACCTGAGGATTCTGGGTGTTATTTTCAACCAATCAATGTCTCTTGAAGGTCAGTCAGAACAGCTGGTCAGAAACTGTTTTTAGAGGAGGCGATAAAAGCATGAAGAACCATTTCCAGTTCAGGTTTTGACACCAACTTTCTCAGTTTGGAAATATTTCTCAGATGATAAAAACAGTTTCTGACCAGCTGTTTTGAGTGACCTTCAAGAGACATTGATTGGTCGAAAATAACACCCAGATTCCTCAGGTTTGACTTTACAGCAGAACTTAAATGTCCAATCTGTTGACTGATCAGAGGGACCATCCTATCAGGGGCAACAATCAGACATTCAGTCTTTTCAGGGTTTAACTGAAGGAAGTTCTTTTCTAACCAGTTAGTAATAGCTGACAGACACTCCAGTAGTTCAGACAGTTTGTAGAACTCTGAGTCCTTGAAGGAGCAGTACAGCTGAATGTCATCTGCATAAAGGTGGTAGGAGACATTGTGACATCTACTAATGATCTGTCCAAGAGGATGGAGATATAGTAAAAACAGGAGTGGACCCAGAACAGAGCCTTGGGGTACCCCACAGAACAGATCTGTAGTATCTGACATGATGTTGTTTATATGGACACTGAAACTTCTGTTTGAGAGGTACGATCTGAACCAGTCTAAAACTGTTCCAGAGATCCCACCAAGTCACAGAGTCTGTTCATTAAGGTGCTGTGATCAACAGGAAGGTCCAACAAAACTAAGACTGTAAACTCCCCGGAGTCTGCTGCCATCATGATGTCACTGGATACTTTGAGTAAAGCTGTTTCTGTTGAATGTTTTTTATGGAAACCAGATTGAAATTTTTCAAAAATGTTGTGTTGTTCCAGAAAAGAGACCAGCTGATCAGCCACGACTCTTTCTAAAAGTTTAGAGATATAGCTCAGTTTGGAAATGGGCCTGTAGTTATTTTTAATTAAATCTTTTATGTTCTTTTATTGGTGTTTAAACATTACTATTTGTACCTCAATCATTATGTATTTTAATTATATTTTTAATTTGTTTAATTATTTTAATTTGTTTTATAGTCTTTTATTTTGTCTAAGAAATTTTGATCTGTTCTTTATTATTTTCATTTCTTTTAACAGTCTTTTATTTGTATCTCGATGCTTTTGGTTTTTTGTCTCTTAATCATGTTTATTTCTGTTTTTTGTGAAGCACTTTGTGATTTATGTCTGTGAAAGGTGCTATAGAATTAACTTTACTACTTACTTATGGTCAGCCAGGTCTAACTGTCTTGTCTCCAACTAGTTCAGAGAGTAGCAGCTTGTCTTCTGACTGGAGCACATTTCACCTGTTCTGTTCTCCTTCCATCATCAGCTCCCTGTAATGAGAAGAATTGATTTTCCTGACTTATAAATCAGTGGTTTTCAGTCCTGGTCCTGAGGGCTATGCAGCAGGTTTAGTTGTTCTTCCTGCTCTGAAACACTTGGTTTAATGGCTGAATCACCTGTTCTGCATCTCATGAGGCTCTGCTGAATGTCTTTAACCAGAGAAACCTCTAAAACATGCTGGATGGTGGCCCTGGAGGACCAGGATTGAACAGCACTGGCCTAAGGTTGTTGTTCTGCTGTACCTCTGAGCTGTTTCGACCTTTTATCCTCCACCAGGTCAGCTAATCAGCATCAGCTCCAATCAGGCAGACTGTTCATCAAGGTTTTTTGATCTCATTATGAAAACATTTCTGTTTCCAGTCCCCTTTAGTACGTCATGTGTGATTTTATCATGTTTTATTTGCAGCAACTGGCTGCAACCTCATTTTAAAAGTGCTTTCTAAACAACATGGATTGAAATCAACTGGATTAAATAATTTATAGGTTTTTGTTTCTGATTTAAAGTGTAGCGTTATCAAATATGCTATAACCTCTGACCTCTGACCCCTTGAACATCACACAAACAATAATCATCTTTTTCCCAATAACTTGGATTACAATGACTCTTTTATTATGTTTAACCTGAATCATTCCTCCAGGAATGAACCTGAACCTGAAACATTCCTCCAGGTATCAGATCGTTTTTCCGGAAGACCTCCACTGGACTCTTTTATTAATAATAAATTCAAAGACTCCTTGATGTCTCCTTCTAAATGACACTTTTAATCCACTGTCCAGAAATGTCTTAATGAGATTAATGCACTTTCTCCTACAGTGTTAAGAATGTTTGATCCAGCTTCAGTATTATTTTTACTTTGCTAAAAGGTTAAATCAATATTATTAATGAAATACTTCCTTCATTAAGGGTACTGTGATTTTGAAGATCTGAGTCATGTGACTTGGTAAACCCCTTCTCATTGGTCCACGTCAGGGCCGGATCTAGCCAGCCCCACTAAGGGGGGCAGGTAGAACATCAGGGGGGCCAGTCTGGACATGCTAAGAATGTTTTGGTCATCACCACCCCCCCATCCCTTAAATCCATCAAAAACTACACCATCATCATATCAGTTCCTCTATCCATAGATTTATTTTCATATTTGATCCCTACCCTCTGCATTGACCCGGGCTTGGGACCGGCACAAGTAGGACACTGGCTGATGCCCTGTTGAGGCTGACCTCATCTGGTTAGGTTCTGTTTTTGTTCTTTGTTTTTTTTTGTGTGTGTGTGTGTTTGTGTTTATTGGTTCTTTTTTATGTTTTTTTGTTCTTTTTGTGTTTTTTGTTTTGTTTTGTTCTTTTTTGTGTTTTGTGTTTTTTGTTTTTCTTTCTTTCTGTCATTTCGTTTGTCTTTTTTATTTTATTTTTATCTTTATTTTTATTTTTTAATCTTATCTATCTATTTAACCATTACTTTTGTCTTTTAGATTGTTTTTTACTTTTATTTTTTAATCTATCTTATCTGTTGAACCTTTCTATTTTGTCTTTTAGATTATATTTATCTTTTTTTAATCTATCTTAATTTGCATTGAACCTACCTTTTGTGTTTTATATTACTTTTTATCTTTTAATCTTTATTTTTTTCCATTTTATCTATATATATAATTCTTTATTTTTATCCATATATCCTTTATCCATTTTCTATTGTTTATGGTATTTCTATCTTTTTTTGTGTATATTTGCTGTTTTTATTTCTTTATGGCTTATATTAGCAGGGGTGCACACAATTTTTCATCCCACGTTCTTAAGGGAGAACCTGGCGCTCTTGTCTGGTTCTCACATGGGGGGGGGGGGTTTAGGTTGATGATGAAGGTGGTGATGAAGATGAGCTGTCGCTGTAGGCTGTTTTTTGTGTGTGTCGCAGTAGTAGTGGGCAAAATACTCACGGACTGGATTGGATCATGGATTTCAGTCAAAGATTTGATCATTCTTCGAATCAGCAGAAAGAAAAATAAAAGACAAAAAACTTTGATCTCTATTTATTTTGTAGCAACATTTCTCTGCTCAATCTACAGCATTTAACTCAAGATGTCAATCCAACGCTTAAATAAAATGTTTAATCATATAAAAACAAATTAAATGGTGAAAAGACTTCTGATCACCTCTGGGGTCAGACAGAGCCGCTCACTGCCGACAGACAGCTGCAGCAGGTGAGGAGGGGGGGGGCGTGATGATCAAGGTGTTCTGATCGCTCCTGACTGAACACCGTTAGTATTAACGTTCATTAGCTCGTATAAAAGTCCAACACAACATGTTATCTAGACAGAAATAGATGAGTCTGGTTTCTCTATCAGAGAGGAGATCAGCTGACAGATGGTCCACGCGCGGATCAGAGAATGGATCCGTTAAAGTGCCCATGACTCCATATTTAAATCACTTTATATTAAACAGGTGTAATCTTTGATGCCTCTAGATTAGCGTTGCACCATTATAACTCAAAATACGCTGTAATTATTTCCTAACGAGCAACTCAGAGATCAGAAGAAAGCGCCGCCTTCCGGTTCTGCTGGGTTTCTCCTTATTTGGCAGCCTGACACTTCTGCTGCAGCAGGGGGCAGTGCTGTCGCGTGAAAGAGAAACGAAACTGAAACTGAACACTACACGGTCTATGGGCAATGGCGGCGGCACTGCCTCGCTCCAGCCAGGTGTCGTGAACGTGCATGTGGGAGGAGAATTTACCATATAAGCAAGTCCGGATCACTATGACCTCATAGCGGGCTGGAGTGAAAAAAACTGTTTGAAACCTGGGTCTGAAATCTTGAAGAGCTTCTCACTGGCTGGACTAGGAGACAGATGGACGCCGTTTTTTGCTCTTTCTGGCAGGTTTAAGGTGAGAACTCAACGTTGCAACATGATAGATAAGTCAGAAAACATGGAAAACCATGTCATGGGCACTTTAATGATCAGTGATCCTTTGTTCTGGTTAACTAAAATGACTGATTCTGATAGAGAGAACTTGATATGTGATGACTAAATGAACGCCTTTCTCAGAGGGGAATTATTTATCAGCAGATTCAGAGCGCGAGCTGTCGGGTCGGGGAGGATTTAGCAAACGCACGAGCGCTGATCCGTGAACCGTGTCCCGAACCATAGAGGGCGATCAGTACAGATCACTGATCTATTGTGGCCTGTTGCGCACCTCCTGAGCATGTGTGAGTTGCGTGCGTGGGTCGGGTGTACTGTGATTGTGTGTGTGTTGAAGCGTGCGTCAAAGTAGCCGCGCGTAAAGGCGCGGTGTCAGGCGCATTGGATTCTGCTGTGTGTCCACTAGCTTCAGAGATTCATGTGAGCACTCAGTCACTGAGCTGCAACAGGATGTGAAGCTCAGCAGATCGAAGGGTCTCCCATCGGGACCGCGCAGCGCTGGTCCGTTTGGGCAGTGGGTTCTGGTACGCATTAATGAAATCCGGTTCTGATGACACCCTCCCTATGCATCTACCAATCAGTAGCTACTTTGAATGAGGACAAAGGAAGAGAGCGCTCACTCTGACCGTTTTTCACTGAAATATTTTTTAAATTTGGTATTTCTGCATGCAATCGCGTTTGGGGGGGCAGTCATGGAATTTGGGGGGGCAATGCCCCCCCTTGCCCATGCCTACATCCGGGCCCGGTCCACGTCGACATGACTCCATCTTAGCTCTCCACTGCCCGGAAGAGTCAGTTCTCAGTCTGCCTATACTGAGACCAGACGCTCAGCTGTCATCAGCTACACAACTGAGCTATTTCCTAAGTTGCCGGCTCTCCCCTGAACGGGTAACGAGCCCCGTTTGAGCCAATGATCAACGTTCTTTTCCCCGAGGCATAGACACCCCACGTCTGCCTCTCTCCACGGCATGGGAAAAGAAGCCTTTGCTACGTTAGCTCAAAATGCTAACTGCCAGCTAACCCAGAAATGGATCTCCTGACGATCGCATCCAAGGACGACTTCCGTGGCCTACAGCGGTCCCGACCTCCAAAGGCGTCCAACCGGGACCGAGGGGGAAACCTCCACCTTCACGCCGTCCCACCCGACTCTCAGATCAGCGTCAACCCCGGAGCGGCGTACAGTGAGTCTCCATAATCTGGTAAAAGAAGGCCTCTGTTGATAAGCTCTACACTCCACGTAGCTTAACACCAAAGTAACTCCCTTTAACCAAACTCCCTTTATAATAATAATAAAAATACGTTTGATTTATATAGCGCTCTACATTCTTTGAACCTCAGAGCGCTGACAGGATTTAAAAGAAAGTTAAAAAATAAAAATAAAAAAATAAAAAAATATATAAAAAATAAATAACTAAAAAAAGCAATATGTTAAAAAAGATTAAAAGCTTTACTAAAAAGAAATGTTTTTAGTCCCTTTTTAAAGCTGCCAGCAGACTGGGGGCACTCAGAGTCTCAGGAAGGGCGTTCTACAGACGGGTACACAACGGTTGCTATGACGAACGTTGCTGTGGCAACGGTTGCTATGACAACTATTGCCATAGCAACCGTCGTCATGGAAACCGTCGCCATAGCAACCATCATCATGGCAACCGTCGTCATGGCAACCGTCGCCATAGCAACCATCATCATGGCAACCGTCGTCATGGCAACCGTCGCCATGGCAACCGTCGCCATAGCAACCGGCGTCATGGCAACCGTCGTCGTAGCAACCGTCGCCATGGCAACCGTCGCCATAGCAACCGTCGTCATGGCAACCGTCGTCGTAGCAACCGTTGCCATAGCAACCGTCGTCATGTAAACCGTCGCCATAGCAACCATCATCATGGCAACCGTCGTCATGACAACGTCGCCATGGCAACCGTCGTCGTAGCAACCGTCGCCATAGCAACCGTCGCCATAGCAACCATCGTCATGGCAACCGTCGTCATGGCAACCGTCGCCATAGCAACCATCATCATGGCAACCGTCGTCATAGCAACCGTCGCCATAGCAACCGTCGCCATAGCAACCGTCGTCATGGCAACCATCGCCATAGCAACCATCGTCATGGCAACCGTCGTCATGGCAACCGTCGCCATAGCAACCATCATCATGGCAACCGTCGTCATGGCAACCGTCGCCATAGCAACCGTCGTCATGGCAACCGTTGTCGTAGCAACCGTCGCCATGGCAACCGTCGCCATAGCAACCGTCGTCATGGCAACCGTCGTCGTAGCAACCGTTGCCATAGCAACCGTCGTCATGTAAACCGTCGCCATAGCAACCATCATCATGGCAACCGTCGTCATGACAACGTCGCCATGGCAACCGTCGCCATAGCAACCGTCGTCATGGCAACCGTCGCCATAGCAACCGTCGTCATGGCAACCGTCGCCATGGCAACCGTCGCCATAGCAACCGTCGTCATGGCAACCGTCGTCATGACAACGTCGTCATGGCAACCGTCGCCATAGCAACCGTCGTCATGGCAACCGTCGCCATAGCAACCATCATCATGGCAACCGTCGTCATGGCAACCGTCGCCATGGCAACCGTCGCCATAGCAACCGTCATCATGGCAACCGTCGTCGTAGCAACCGTTGCCATGGCAATGTCGCCATGGCAACATCGCCATAGCACCCGTCACCATGGCAACCGTCGCCATAGCAACCATCGTCATGGCAACCGTCGTCGTAGCAACCGTCACCATAGCAACCGTCGCCATAGCAACCGTCGTCATGGCAACCGTCGCCATGGCAACCGTCGCCATAGCAACCGTCGTCATGGCAACCGTCGCCATGGCAACCGTCGTCATAGCAACCATCATCATGGCAACGGTCGTCATAGCAACCGTCGCCATGGCAACGTCGTCATAGCAACCGTTGTCATGGCAACGTCGTCATAGCAACCGTCGACATGGCAACCTTCGCCATAGCAAACGTCGTCATGGCAACCGTTGTCATGGCAACCGTCGTCATGGCAACCGTCGCCATGGCAACCGTCGTCATGGCAACCGTCGCCATGGCAATCATCGCCATAGCAACCGTCGCCATGACAACGTCGCCATGGCAACCGTCACCATAGCAACCGTCGTAATGGAAACCGTCGCCATAGCAACCGTCGCCATGGCAACAGTTTTTATCGCCATAGCAACCACCACCATGGCAACCGTCGCCATAGCAACCATTTACATCACTTTAACCTAGAAACGTCATTCTTGGTTTAAAAATAATCATGGGACTTTGGACTACAAAATATTGAGGAACCATGTTGATTTCACTGATGCCGCCGGTAGCACGCCCTCTCAAAGTTTCTTCAGGAACTTTCTAGTTATTATTATTATTATTAAAGGTTGGAGGTCTGTGTTTTCTGACATGGAATTCAGTGGTTTTTCACATGAACTAATGGAGACCTGTTCACTGGTTCATACTGAGACCTGCTGCTCTTTGACACCTGTTTTTTTTTTTTTTTTTTTTTTTTTTTTTTTTTT
>SSNR01000080.1:155767-193994 GCA_006937965.1 Callopanchax toddi
TTTTTTTTTTTTTTTTTTTTTTTTTTTTTTTTTAGTCTCAAGGCTTAAAGTTTCTGTTTTAAAGGGTTCATTTTACACAAACTCCTGACAGCAGCAGGATGAAGGTGAATCATTTAGATGTGATTTATGCAGAAAAATCTATTCAGTTGTTGGTTAAAAGTTACATAATACTCAGTGTAATAATAAAATTATAGTTTCATAATAAAGGGGTTTTGCCATTATCAGCAGCTCTTACTAAACAGGAAATCACCACAAAGACTTCAGTGAGAGTCACAACACAGGGTGGGTTTGGGGAATGGGGTGGGGTGCTGGGTGGGGGCTGGGAGAGGATGAAGCTCCTACATTCCTGTCGCGTGATGAAAGCTGAATTCCAGCTGCTGGTTCGACCCATGAAACCAGAACCCCAGTACCAACTCTCCACCGTCTCCAGAGGTTCACTTATGTAACCATTAATCCTCAGACCATCACTGAGAATTCTCACCCAGCAGCATTCTGCTCTTTAGCTCCCCCTACTGTTGTCATATGAAACCTATGTCTCATAAAAACAAAACTATTATCACATTTCTGCAAAAAACAGCTGGATATCTGAGCTCAATGGCTTCAAGAGTTATAAAAAGGCCAAACTGAACTGAAGAGTTTTATTATCAGAAGGTGAAGAGAATTTAATCAACAAGACAAAACGAAAACAGCTGCAAGACAGAAAAACTGTTAAATACAGAATAAAAGGAATCCAGAAATTAGCTCAAACAGGAAGTGATCATATAATAATCAGTCAGAGAAATGAGCAAACAGAGACCAGGTAAACAAAAACTACAGAGAAATTAACAGGAAGTGCAGAACGGGGAATCAGGGTGTTAAAAACTATTAATAATAATAATAAAACACTCCTATAACACAAAAATATAAAGATTCACTAATTCAACAACCTGTTCATTACTGTGACAGGAAAAATGGTGCAAGAATTGTAAAATCTCTAATATTTTGGAGGTTGTTTTTTTTTTACCAATAAAGAAGGTAATTTTTGAAGAAAAACTGAGGAATTTATTTACAAAATATTTAATGTTTCAAAGTTTTCAGAACCCTTTATTCAGCTGTCATTTCTCTCTGTTTCTCAGCGACTTTATTTTTGTTTTTTTCCCTTAATTTTTTTTACAGAAACTGTCTAATTGTTAATCATTTTGAGAGTTTTATTTCAATTCTCAGTAGCTTCAAAATAAACCTCATCAGTTATCTGAGAAACTTTAATTTGACCTCTAACAAGACGATAAATTGTGGCTAAAGTGTTGTTTATTCAACTCATTTAGTTTGACCACAGATTTCTCAAGAGATCAAAAAATAAACAGTAAATACAAAAGACTCAGGCCTGGTGTAAACAGACACACAATCATTTTAATGACCATTTTGCTCTCTGGGTTTGTTGATTTCAAGTGGAGTTCAGCAGCATCAAACTGGAACAGGATGCTGCTTTTGTTGAAGCTTGAAGCCAGAGGAGGAAACTCCATCCCACCCTGTTCCTCTAGGAAAGGTCACATGATGTAATGTTTTGGAAAACTCCCCAAAAAACAGATTCAACAAGTTAAAGTTCCAGAGCCATCCTGAACACTTTGTCTAAATTTAACTTTTCAAATATCAGACATTCAGACATTCCTGCAAAGACTTTTATTTGTGTTTTGTACATTTTAGAATACATCACCACATTTCAACTTGTTCTCATGGACGGAGACTGGTTCTTACTCTTTACACTCGTCTCAAGCTCTGAAAGCAGCTTTTTATTCTGGTTGTTTAAAGTTTCATCATTTGACTCCTTTGAAAGGTGGTTCTGGGTTAAAGAGTCGACTTTGAGCTGAAGCAGCAGAAGCTAACGAATTAGCACTTGGAAAAACCCTAAATTATTTTATGCAAAAAAACAAATGAATAAAGCTTAATTTTGTATTTTAAAAACGTTTATCTTAACAATTTTTATCATTAAGGTTGTAAAAAAAAAAAAAACTTTTAGTTTTGATTTACTGGAGTTTCTTTCTTTGCTGCCATCTAGTGGCCACAAAGTGTCAGCACACAAACATCACTCATGCAGATTTGGGTAAAACAGGACATTTTATTTACAAAGCACACTTCAAATATGAAAACAAACTATTTTATCAAAACAAACAGTCAGTTTTCCTCATTTTGAGTAAAGCGTGTCTCCTATGAGTCTTTGAAAAAGCTGCTGTTGGCTCTTAACCTGAAACGATTCAGAAATATGCTCTACAAATGCAGCAGGACTGTCTGAACATTCCTCCAAACACACTTGTGTTAAGAAATGTTACATAATAAAACATGAAATGAAGTCAAAAACTAGAATGTGTGGGACAAAAACAAGCTGAAAAAGAAGAAAGTGTTTCATAGGACAGCTCAAAGTGTAGATCCTCTGTCTAAAACTCCTGAATTACAGTATGTGGTGTGTCATTAAGGAAGTTAAATTAAGCCCCTTCCCTTTCAACTATTCTTATGTTTTTACTGGAATAAACTAGTTTTATTTGAAAAGTACCTCAGGATTTGACTGTAATGATCTTTAGTTCATCTGAATGATGTCAGTTTGTAGTTCTTAAACTTTACAGCTAACAGTTCCTGAAACCTCCAACAAAACGTCTCATCTTGACTTCCAAGTTCCACCTGAAGGCATCGGTGTCTATGTTTTGATTGTGGGGTCAAAGGTCAGGATAGGGAGGGTTTGGGTTGGTATTTCACTCTGTTGAAGTCGTCAACTGTCGTTTCTACTGGCGGCGTCTTCCAGTGTTCTTCCAAACCCAGAGCGAGACACAAAGCAATGGCTGTAATCTACGACACACACAAACACACCACATGAAGGAAAGTTCTACAGACTGGAATCAAATTCTGTTACAAATACAACCAGTTCATTGATTATTAGGATCACAAGATCAAACAAACGTACCCCCTGTAAAGTTTTAACGCTCTGTAGACGTGTGTAGAGCTGTGACTGAACAAAAACCCATTTCCACTGATTTCATGAACATTTCAGGGTTCTAAAAAACCCAGCAGAACCAGGGTCAACAGATTCTTTGGGGCATCAGAAGGTTAAAGCAGTGAAGCATCCTGAGATCATTCATGTGTGGGTTTGCTTTTCAGCCCAGGAAGTAGACTCACCCACAGTTTAGCCTCAGAGAACAGCCATGAATAAAGAATGGTACCAAAACCTCCTCCCTGAGGAACTCCTCCCAGCCACTGCAACTTTTATAATTGTCAATAAAAGCCTTTCTACTTCAGTAAAGCTTGGGAAGAAGAGCTCCAATGCAACAAGTTCCTCATCAGAGCAGTTCAGGACATTTTCAAACCTCCAGCTGTGGGTAAAAACCAGTTCCCCATCCTGTTCATTTTCCTCTGAAACACATCGTCAGCAGCTGCCAAAAGTACTACAGGATGATCACAAGGAAGGTGCTGAGAGTGTCCCCTCAGCCTCACAACAAGTAGGAAGCAGAAAACCTTTATCAAGACAGGAGAGCAGCTTAAATGCTGCAGGTCCACTCCACTTCAAAGGACTGGGGGTTTTGGCAACAACTCAAGTTTCCAGCACAGTTTTATCTCAGCAACCAGACTTTGTCATCCTATCAGAGGCCTCAAACCAGCCTCTCAATGAAACTGACCACTCAGGGGAATCATGCAAGAGGAAGTCGATCCAGACAGGGTCATCTGGAGGAGTACTGGACAAACGGCTGGCGTGCGCTCTGCTACCCTACAGGATTCACCTGCTGCTCTCTACAGAGCATACACACTGCTTAGCTTTAGCAGGCTGCAAAGAAAAGCAGACATCCAGCTCAAAACAGGCAGCAGAAAGAGCTTCCTGCAGCTGTGGATTAGTGAAGATGTACTGTGGCTCCTGCTTCATCATCTACAAATCTGAAAATTTAAAGTTTTAATCAAACATTCTGTCTTTGACTATTCACAGGAACTTTTCACAGACAGTATAATGTGGGTTCACCACATGTAAAAGCTCTTCTAGAGAGCAGTTTATTTGCAACGTCTTGCCTTGTATCTCCAGGTTTCTTGTACTGAGGGTGTTGGGGATTTGGGAATTGTTTTGAAATGGATATGGGAGGAAAGTGTCCCAGGTCAGCTGTCTGGGGTCACTGAGCCCAACAGGAAAAGCCTGGTATTCATTGGATGCGGGACATTTATTTGGCCACCAGATGTCACTGTGGGATGATTACAACAGTGGTCTTGAAAATGGTCTAATAGTTTTGGAATTACTGGTTGTCTCAAACCCTTCTGGTCTTAGTCTTGACTCTGTCTCAGGTTAGGTGGTCTTGGAGGAAACCCAGAAGCCCTTTAATCGCCCACTGACCAAGGCCAGGTGTGTTGAAGCAGAGAGACCTCTAAATTATGAGGGATGGTGGCCCTTGAGGACCAGGATTGGACACCACTGACCTGGGCTTTATTTTTTTGCTGAAGAAAAATATTTTTTTTGTTTTGTTTTGTTTTTTGCAATCCTTGAAAAGCTGCATTTCCTGAGATACGAGGTTTTCTAACTTTGATGTTCAGATGTTTACTCATTTTAGTCCTCTCAACAAAAATTCATATAAAATAAAATCTGTTTAAATGTTATTTTTTCAGTCCAGTCCATAGAATTGGTATTTTATTAATCAGGTTCTCATTTAATTTAATTTCCTGGTAAATAAAACCACAAAACCTGCCTGACTTAAAAGCTCCTTAAAAAAAAAAAACAGGACTAAATCCACCAGCATCCGTGAAGAATCACACACATCCTGTTCTAAATGCTGATGAAGGAAATTTTAGTTTACAGAAACTAGAAAACAATTGACCAATCAGATCCAGGGATTCTGATGTTTTCCATTTATTAGAGCAAACATATAAGATTCTTTTTGCCTTGAATCTACAAAGATTTTCTCATCTTTGTCCATTACAAAATGCTAATATTTAGATTTTTTTTTTTTACTAAATTGTTTCATTTATCATGTATTTTAATCATTACAAATAAAAATGATTCACAATAAAATAATTTTTTGTCCTCGATTATTGTCAATTTGAAGATTTTGGCCCTTGTCTTAAACATTTTGGACACCCCTGATTTAAAGTGTAGCAAAAAAATAGAAGAAACTAGATTTTAGTTTACCGTTATGGTGGCAAAGGCTGAAATGATCCCAATCCTGAGCTTTATGGGGAAACTCAGGTAGCTCTTGAGGATTGGACCACAGGGCTGAAAACACAGACATTAAATTCAATAATCAATTTAAAACATGATTCCTCTGTTATTTCACCTAAACCCACCAATCTGACACAATGTGGAGAAAATATTCAACACATAATCAGAAGCAGGAAAACTACTGTAGGAGGGAAGTCTGGGTGAAAACAGTGGGAGAGACTGAAATAAGCAGAAAGAAGGAGGAAAACTAAACCTTCCCTTAAGTGGTAAAGAATTAAGGAAGAACAAGAAAAGCTGCTGACAGCGTTTACCTTGGAGTGGACCCAGAGTGCTGGGTCTGAACGATGATGAAGAACCATCACACAGGAACCATCTGAGCTGGAGTTACTGAGCTGAGAGCTGAAGATGAAGAGGAGGAAAAACACAGACTCTAAAACAACTGAAGAAAGGGATTCCTGGACCTGGATGGCAAGTATAGAAAAATACTCTTTTTGTTAGTTTGAAACATTTTTCTCTTGAGCTTTTGAGAAAACGTGACATAATCTTCGTAAGACCCCTCCCCCTTCATATTCCTGAAGCCATTCCAGCTCCTACAATGCAGCTCAAAACCTGATCCCCAGTCAGTTTCAGTCTAATTAACACATTATTGGATCTAATCCAAACAACTCACATGGGGACCAGTCCAACACAATAGAGACAACGACTTCTCAGGGGGTAGGGAGGGGTGATTCAACAACAGACAGCTAGTTTATCAACTTGACTCACATATCACAGTTAGAACTGACAAAGCTCCTCGGATGAGAAGCAAAATGTCTTCCAAGAACCAAAGAGATCCAGAAACCTTCATTCAAACCTCTTTTTGATTAAAAAAAACTACTTCTCTATACGTAATTACCAAAGGATCAGGGCTTTGTCTTCATGCTCTGGTCTGTGGTGCTGAAGAGGAAGCTGAATCAAAAGGCAAAGCTCTGATTTACTTGATCTTCTACGTTCGTACCCTCACCTGGTCATGAGTTGTGGATCATGACCACATAAACCTGATCCTGGATACAAGCGGTTAAAATGAGCTCCCTTCGTAAGGTGGCTGGACTCAGCCTTAGAGATAAGTGAAGGAGCTCTGTCATCCCAGGGGAGCTTGGAGTAAAGCTGCTGCTCCTCTGCATCAACAGAAGTCAGCTGAGGTGGCTTTTCAGGCATGTCCCACTAGGAGGAGACCCCTGGAAGGCCCAGGACTTACTAAAGGGATTATGTATCCTCTGGTCTGGGAACACCAGGGAGTGTCGCTGTGGACCCTCCTGGACCTGTTACCTCCGAGACAAGATCTTAGATAAGCAGAAGGAGATGGAAGGAACTTCTTCTTTATGTATTACTTACCTGGAAAATCAATAAATAACTAAAATATAAACAGAATTACTTCCAAAAGCTTCCAGAGATTTCCACCTGTTGGTGACTTACCTCAGCATCATGTCAGAAGCAGGAAGCGTGCACAAGCAGGACTTGGGAAGCTGATTCTCCCAGTCTTCAAAGCTCCTCAAACCACAACAGGCGTCCTTAGAATCAAACATTAAAACACAGTAAATTAAAAAAATATGAACAAATCTCAGCTGTCAGAAAACTAAAGCACAGCTACAGAAGTCACTCAGTCTGACAAATGTCTCCCTGCTATTCCTGATTTATTCTTACTGAGATTTGGAGTTTTTTTAGTTCATTCCGGATGTATGAATCAGCTCTGTGTAGAGGAGTCACATTCAGAAAAATATCGTCCACAGTGCTGTCCATCTGCAAAAACAGAAAGTTACCTTCAACTGCAGGTCAACGGTATGGTAGAGCACACTTCAGCCCCTTTTTTATTAAAACATTCAAATCTTAAATAAAACAAACAACTAGTAAACACAAAAATCAGAAAGTATTGAGTAATGGCAAAGTGATGTGAAAACAGAGAAGGGAAAGTTAGGATGTCTAGCAACAATCACAAGAAACATTTATAAAAACCACAATAAACAAAAGAACATGTTCTAACAAACTGAATGTCACAAAACCAACAAATATGAGTTCTCATTTTGAAATATCTAAATATAACTAAACAAAAATATTTTAGAAACAAAGGTATGTTGTTTGAAAAAATAGAAAAGTAATATTGTGGAGAAATTTTGTTAAAAATTCAGAGAAAGGGTTCTATTTTGTTTTCAAGTGTGGGCTGCATGAAAATTGAGGTAAATGATATGTGGAGGATATCTCGCGTCTGTCTGTGCTGAAGGTGTATTTATGACACATTATGGGTTGTAATGAACCATGCAGCCTGCAGGGGGCATCAGAGAGACAAATGTTAGAGTTACCTGAGCTTGAACCTGAACCAGCGGTGAGGCAACAACCATCAACGCCACGAACTCCACAAATATCAGAGCAGAAAACTAAAGAAGAAAATTAAAAGTTAAATAAGTAATATATAAAATAAAATACATACATAATTTACCTTTTACAAGATCAAATAACAGTTTAGTGATGAACATAAGAAACATTTCAAAAGAAAAGGAATTACAGCAACATGTTTTATAAACAAACAGCTCTGGTTTCTGAGATTAGCTCCACCCCCTCCGTGTGTGTGTGTGTGTGTGTGTGTGTGTGTGTGTGTGTGTGTGTGTGTGTGTGTGTGTGTGTGTCCTTGTTTAATCATCTCTGTGAGGACCAGCTGGTAGATCAGCCTTTAGTGGGACGTGTTTATGAGTTTTGATTTGCATCCATTACAGAAGCAGAAAACCCATCCATCCTTCTCTCACCACCATCAGCAGATGCTTGTAGTTTGAAGACGCAGCACAAATTCCCAGAGCAGACAAAATCACTGTGATTGGACCAAACACCTGCAGCACCAGTAAACCATCACCAATGGACAACTGCTCAAATAACTGGAAGAGTGAGAAACAAGAACAGACAGTTATTATATTTATAAACTTCACTTTGCTGTCAGACATTTATGGAGAAAACATGCTATCAACTAATTGTGTAGGTTTAATGTTTCTGAGGTTAAAAACAAAGATCTTTTTATAAAATGACTGAACTGTGAGGAGCAGTGTGTCCTTTAAAGTATCTGATGAAACTGGACAAGAGAAGGGCTGAATAAGAAGTTTCAGGTCTTAAAGACTCTGAGCAGAATATGAGAGTCGTGTCTTTATAATAAGCAGGAATTAGTTCATCACGGACCCGACCCGAGAGATGTTTCCTCTTTTGGATGACCTTTACTAATCTAAGTTTTCAGCTTTTTGGGAATCATTTTGTTGATGATAAAACAATTTACCGGTAGTTCCTTTCTGTCAAAATGTGTTATTGTGGATTTATTTTATCTGCTTGAACGAATTGTGTCTGTAAAAAACATCAGAAACAAAAAAATGTAACTCTACCTGACTGTTCAATAGATGTGTTTTTGCAACATTTTGGGATATGTGACATAAAAATCTGTAAATGAAGAGATGCTCGTTTTAGATTCAGGCTCAGTGAATGTATGAATAATTTTATGAATTAGTATTTTTTTCTAAATGTCTTCACTGCCTAATCATGTTTTTAACTCTTAACTGTGACAGAAAAGGACAACAATTCTGAGGCATATTGGGGATAAAATAATAAAATAATTTGTCTTCCTTCCCAAAATGTCATGTACAATAATAGATTACTCAGAAAATACATTTAGTATGAATTTAGTACTTTAAAACAAATTTAAGTTAGAAGAAAATTCTTTCCAGTTCCATCTTTGAAAAGACATTTTGCTTCTCATTTAAAGAACTTCCTGACTGAGTTTCTCTCAGTTCTTAGATTTTGCATCATTTTTAATCCATTGCTGGATTATTTTGTATCATCTGTAACTGCAGCAAAGAAACATCCCAGTCTGGGATTAATAACTAACCTGCATCCATCCATCCATCCATCCATCCATCCATCCATCCATCCATCCATCCATCCATCCATCCATCCATCCATCCACTAATACTAATCCATACATTCATCCGTCTGTCCATCCATTAATCTCTCGGTTCATCCTATGATAACACATTTTTCTGGGTACTTTTCTTTTCTCAATGAGACAATCAGACTTCTTCATGCTGAGAACATCTAGAGCAGGGGCCACCTACCTTTGTGAAGCCGAGGGCTACTTCATGGGTATTGAGGCATGTCAAGGGCGACCAGGTTGATAAAATATTTCCTTTAACTAAAATAGATCAGAGGTAAACTAATTCCATGTATAACAAACAAATTTTAAAGAAAATTGTAGTTTTTAAATCTATATTAATGCATTTGTGATTAGAAAAAGATGGCAGCAGCTTTTTATTTTATTTTATTATAGACTTGTGCTATTTGGACAAAAGGCCTAAGGACACCTTGTATAGTTCCTGGGGGCACCAGGTTGGGGACCCCGTTCTAGAGAACGGTGACTTGTTCTGAACTGGACTGACAAGCCACTTCAGACAAAACTTCCTTTAAGGAAGTAATAAATTATAATTCTGTAGAGTAAGAATGCAATACATCTCACATAAAGGACGGTGTTGGTTGTTTTTCTCTGTTCATTGTCTTCATTTATCATTTTTTTGTTCCTACAGGTTTTTAATAGACAGAAGTTTCCGCAGCGTCTTTTAACGTGAGTTTGTGTTGAACTGACACATTTACCTCTGCTACTGGTACGTTTCCATCGATAGAGGAAAATCCAACGCCGATCATCACCACACCAGACACCTGCAGAGTGATCAGGGAGTCAGGCTTCAGAGGATGAGTTGGATCAAACTGCAGAACGGTGGGTTTTGCTTTAATGGCAGCAGCATTCCTCTGAAAGTGCTTCTCTTCCCCAGAGACTCTGATCAGACTCCCATCAGCTGGGAACTCTGACAGCTCATATTTAAAGACGTCAAGCTCCTCCCAAATGTGGTTTTCTCAAACAGTTCTGGAGCAAAGAGAACATTAGTCTCTTCCAGACCATCAGCTGGAAATATACTGGGAAATGTCCCCTGAAAGCTTTTGATCTTTCATCGTTTCAGTGTTACTAACATCATACATGTTTTTACAGAAAGCTGCGTGGGAACTGCCATGCAAAGACATGGGACTAAACGGTTCTAAAGAGGAACAAAGACTACTTAAAACAGCTGCAAAATATGGGAAAAATGACCCCCAAAATCCTACAGTGCAGTGAAAAAGTGTTAGGCCCTCATAGATTCCTTCTGTTTTCATCACTGACAGGTTTTATATTGAGTAGATACTAAATCATTCTCAGATGATCGTTTCATCCATGACCTCTATCAGGACACTCATGTTCACATTTTTAACCTTAGAGTGTAATTAGAGGAAATAACAAGACTTTTATCCTTTTATAACATTTCCTGTTTTATTTTCAAGCAGTAAATTGAGTCTAATAAAGTGACAAATGGTTTCTTTCCTGCTTGTAGTAAACTTAAATTTAAAAAGAGCATTTATAGAAATCTACAAGAAAACTGAAAACAACAACAACTATTTGATAACCATCATAGAACAAGTGCTGCAGTAAAATCAGTTTAGACGTCGATTGATGTGACCGGATATGATCACTTGACCAATAAATGACAGAAGGAACAAAACTGTCCAAACCAACCTGCTCTGTCAGAAAAAAAAGTTATTGTCCTCTATTTTTAAAAACGTCAGCTGTGATCAACCAGATTATTTAGAAAGCTGAGTTCAGTTTCACCTCAATAAAACCTGCATGATAACATGAAGGAAGCTAAAAGATCTCAGAAAGCAACACAGCATGTCCTGTTCTAAAGAAATACAAGAACAAAAGAACCCAAGAACAACATCTGAAGCTCTGCAGGCCTCACAGGGTTCAAGATAAGGTCAGAGGTCATGAATCAGCAATAAGAAAGAAACGGGACACAAATGTGTGTCCTGTTCCACCTGGAGTCAAACTAACTCTGTATCTTCATCAACAGTCAGATATGGTGGTGGTAGTGTGACAGTCTGGTCTTCAGGACCTGGACCACTGGCTGGAACTGATAGAACCGTGAATTCTGCTGACTACCAGGAAATCCTCAAGGAGAATGTCTGACCTTTGACCTGAAACAGACTGTTCACAATGGAAAACCCTCCAATGAGGCTGAATTGAAATAATTTAGTAAAAAAGAGATGGACAGAATGTCCTATAGAGACTGAGACTCATTACTAGTTATCACTAACCAGCAGTTACAACTGGTTTATAGTGTTAAGGGGCAAATAACTTTTTCACTCAGGGTCAGGTTGGTTTGGATACATTTTTTTCTTTAAATATTTTAATCATCATTTTTAAAATGTGTTTTATATTTACTCCAGATGTCTTGGTCAAGTGCTGAATTTTGGTTACTGATCTGAAATGTTCCCGTGTGAAACACAAAGACAAATTCAGATCAGAAAAATGTCAAACATAATAACCACACATACAAACACATTGAGCTAAAGTATTGACACAAAGTCAGAAAATAATGTTATTTTATGAAAAGTATAAATATAATCAAAACATGGGAGTGAAGCTCTCCAGTGATTCACAGTCGGTTGAAACAGAACATGCAGCATAATCTCTTTAATCAGCTGATAAGCAACACAGCAGCAGAAACAGGAAGCAGGAAAAAAATTCAGCACAAACCACAGCAATAAATAGCAACAGAGATCTGCTGCAATCAAGCATGACATTCACACTGTAAATGCAAAAACCAGGCAATTCATACCTTCTAATTTTAGATATAATAAAGATTTTTTATGGGAGAATAAACATGAAGTGAGACAACAAGGTAGGCTACTGAGGCAAATTTTTACTAACAAAAATAAAAAAAGAAGAGAAAACTGTAGGCGGGAAGAAGGTAAAGAGAACAGGAAATGAACAAAAAAATTAAACACTAATTACACAGCTAAACAAATACCAGCAAATACTTTCTAAATCATCTGTAAACTGACAGAACACAACTTGGGTTTATCAGAGGTTTTAATTTATACCAAGAAGGCTCTACAATGTAGAATATTTTAAATTCCAAAATGATTAAAAACATGTTTTTATGGCATCCTGCACTGGAAAAAATGTTAATGCTGATATTTGATCATATAGGTTTTAATCAGCCACAGGACAAACAAGCTTAGAAAAAAGCAACATAAATACAGAAAACAGATTAAAAAATGCTGAAAATAATATTTAAAAAACATCAACAAAACCTGTTTATTTGTTCACATAAAAAATCTATCATACTACTGCATTAGAATTTTACTATTAGAACACTAGTGATTCCGATGTTTTGTTAAAAGTGAAAGGCTAACTAATATACTGTATAGTTCTAATTGTAGAGGTTAACTAACAGGTAATATAGAGTTCTAACTGTAGAGATTAACTAACAGGTAATATAGAGTTCTAACTGTAGAGGTTAACTAACAGGTAATATAGAGTTCTAATTAGAGATTAACTAACAGGTAATATAGAGTTCTAACTGTAGAGGTTAACTAACAGGTAATATAGAGTTCTAACTGTAGAGGTTAACTAACAGGTAATATAGAGTTCTAACTGTAGAGGTTAACTAACAGGTAATATAGAGTTCTAACTGTAGAGGTTAACTAACAGGTAATATAGAGTTCTAACTGTAGAGGTTAACTAACAGGTAATATAGAGTTCTAACTAGAGGTTAACTAACAGGTAATATAGAGTTCTAACTGTAAAGGTTAACTAACAAGTAATATAGAGTTCTAACTAGAGGTTAACTAACAGGTAATATAGAGTTCTAACTGTAGAGGTTAACTAACAGGTAATATAGAGTTCTAACTAGAGGTTAACTAACAGGTAATATAGAGTTCTAACTGTAGAGGTTAACTAACAGGTAATATAGTGTTCTAACTGTAGAGGTTAACTAACAGGTAATATAGAGTTCTAACTAGAGGTTAACTAACAGGTAATATAGTGTTCTAACTGTAGAGGTTAGCTAACAGGTAATATAGAGTTCTAACTGTAGAGGTTAACTAACAGGTAATATAGAGTTCTAACAGTAGAGGTTAACTAACAGGTAATATAGTGTTCTAACTGTAGAGGTTAACTAACAGGTAATATAGTGTTCTAACTGTAGAGGTTAACTAACAGGTAATATAGTGTTCTAACTGTAGAGGTTAACTAACAGGTAATATAGTGTTCTAACTGTAGAGGTTAACTAACAGGTAATATAGTGTTCTAACTGTAGAGGTTAACNGAGACAGGGTTGGTTTGGATACATTTTTTTCTTTAAATATTTTAATCATCATTTTTAAAATGTGTTTTATATTTACTCCAGATGTCTTGGTCAAGTGCTGAATTTTGGTTACTGATCTGAAATGTTCCCGTGTGAAACACAAAGACAAATTCAGATCAGAAAAATGTCAAACATAATAACCACACATACAAACACATTGAGCTAAAGTATTGACACAAAGTCAGAAAATAATGTTATTTTATGAAAAGTATAAATATAATCAAAACATGGGAGTGAAGCTCTCCAGTGATTCACAGTCGGTTGAAACAGAACATGCAGCATAATCTCTTTAATCAGCTGATAAGCAACACAGCAGCAGAAACAGGAAGCAGGAAAAAAATTCAGCACAAACCACAGCAATAAATAGCAACAGAGATCTGCTGCAATCAAGCATGACATTCACACTGTAAATGCAAAAACCAGGCAATTCATACCTTCTAATTTTAGATATAATAAAGATTTTTTATGGGAGAATAAACATGAAGTGAGACAACAAGGTAGGCTACTGAGGCAAATTTTTACTAACAAAAATAAAAAAAGAAGAGAAAACTGTAGGCGGGAAGAAGGTAAAGAGAACAGGAAATGAACAAAAAAATTAAACACTAATTACACAGCTAAACAAATACCAGCAAATACTTTCTAAATCATCTGTAAACTGACAGAACACAACTTGGGTTTATCAGAGGTTTTAATTTATACCAAGAAGGCTCTACAATGTAGAATATTTTAAATTCCAAAATGATTAAAAACATGTTTTTATGGCATCCTGCACTGGAAAAAATGTTAATGCTGATATTTGATCATATAGGTTTTAATCAGCCACAGGACAAACAAGCTTAGAAAAAAGCAACATAAATACAGAAAACAGATTAAAAAATGCTGAAAATAATATTTAAAAAACATCAACAAAACCTGTTTATTTGTTCACATAAAAAATCTATCATACTACTGCATTAGAATTTTACTATTAGAACACTAGTGATTCCGATGTTTTGTTAAAAGTGAAAGGCTAACTAATATACTGTATAGTTCTAATTGTAGAGGTTAACTAACAGGTAATATAGAGTTCTAACTGTAGAGATTAACTAACAGGTAATATAGAGTTCTAACTGTAGAGGTTAACTAACAGGTAATATAGAGTTCTAACTGTAGAGATTAACTAACAGGTAATATAGAGTTCTAATTAGAGGTTAACTAACAAGTAATATAGAGTTCTAATTAGAGGTTAACTAACAGGTAATATAGAGTTCTAACTGTAGAGGTTAACTAACAAGTAATATAGAGTTCTAATTAGAGGTTAACTAACAGGTAATATAGAGTTCTAACTGTAGAGGTTAACTAACAGGTAATATAGAGTTCTAACTAGAGGTTAACTAACAGGTAATATAGAGTTCTAACTGTAGAGGTTAACTAACAGGTAATATAGAGTTCTAACTAGAGGTTAACTAACAGGTAATATAGAGTTCTAACTGTAGAGGTTAACTAACAGGTAATATAGAGTTCTAATTAGAGGTTAACTAACAGGTAATATAGAGTTCTAACTGTAAAGGTTAACTAACAAGTAATATAGAGTTCTAATTAGAGGTTAACTAACAGGTAATATAGTGTTTTAACTGTAGAGGTTAACTAACAGGTAATATATTGTTCTAACTGTAGAGGTTAACTAACAGGTAATATCGTGTTCTTACTGTAGAGGTTAACTAACAGGTAATATAGAGTTCTAATTAGAGGTTAACTAACAGGTAATATAGAGTTCTAACTGTAGAGGTTAACTAACAGGTAATATAGAGTTCTAACTGTAGAGATTAACTAACAGGTAATATAGTGTTCTAACTGTAGAGGTTAACTAACAGGTAATATAGAGTTCTAACTGTAGAGATTAACTAACAGGTAATATAGTGTTCTAACTGTAGAGGTTAACTAACAGGTAATATAGAGTTCTAACAGTAGAGGTTAACTAACAGGTAATATAGTGTTCTAACTGGTTAACTAACAGGTAATATAGAGTTCTAACAGTAGAGGTTAGCTAACAGCACTCTAACACACTGATGGGATATTTTTGATAAAGAGTTGTTTGAAATACCTAACAATTAACTACTTACTGCATTTTCTTAACCAAACTAAAGCATCTCACCCAATCTGACTAGCCATGAGTATTGCTCTGGTCAGATGACTACTTCGTTAGAGACTCCCCACTTTGATTGATGTCATTAGTGGGTGTAACTGATAGAACACCACTTCAGAACTGCCTAAATATCACTTTTAGCTTGATCCATGAGGAGCTCCACAAGTAAAAGTTTTAACAAATCATTGTTTGTTCAGTTGATTTAACCCCAACAAAAACAAGAACAAATCACAGGCATCCAGTGTGTAATTGTAAATACGTAGAGTTCATGGAGTGCTGTCTTTTTTATATCTGTTTTGTATTCATATATGTATAGTCAGCTGCACCTTTAACTAATTTGTCTTGACTCTTAAAATCTTTGTGGGCAAAATGTTTTTTCCGATGTCAAAACTTTAATAATTGTGACATAACTTTACTTAAGTGTACTTTGGATAAGAAACATTTTGTGTTATTAGCAGCAACAGCTGCTAAAAATTGTATCCTGAAGGAATGGAAGAACATTGAGCCACCCAACCCAAAACACTGGGCTAATGAACTTTTGACATATTTCTCCCCGGAAAAAATCTGGCATTCTATACGTGGAAGACTGGATGACTTTGAACTCACCTGGACTCCTTTTTGAACATCCTGACTGAACTCGACATGACCAATGACTAGATGTAATGCTATTTGGTTTTTTTCCTTTCTTTTTGTTGTTTTTTGTCCTTTGACAAATCTGTCACTTGTTGATCTTTGTTTACTCTTGTGAATCTGTTACTGTATCTGGAGAGAGGGCTCTTTTGGTTCTGTATGTTTGTTTAATAATATGTAAAATCAAAAATAAAACTATTATAAATTATGGAGAACAAAAACTTTCATAATTGTGTTACAATACTTTTGGTTGTTTTTGAGGAATATTTTCATAGTTTTACATATTTGTTAAATTCTACAATAATATTCAAAAATACACAAAACACAAAAATATGAATAAATTATACAAAATATGTGGTAATAATTTAAAGTTACAGACAAGAAAAACACATTTGCATTTGAATAAAAATTAATCCTGTAATATTTTCATCATTTCCTAATCTTTAACAGTATTAGTACCATCCTCAAAAACCTGTTATGTTGAATCCTATACATGTTTTCTGCCCTTTGGTGGAGAATCTATGTACTGTAGGAGTTCAGTATCCATTTTATTTATTTATTTTAATTGCTTGTTTAATTAATAGTTAAGAAATAATTCAAATTAGTCAATCTCTGTGTTCTGATTTTATCATGTGTCAGTTATAAAATGGTTCAAAGAATACTTCTAAAACCAGCAAAGTTTTAAAATAACTATAACTAAATACTTTAAAATCTGTATGTTAGGGTTTTTTATCATAAAAAACTTGTCACGATAAAGCTGAATATTTCGTTAAAATATTTTTTTCTCAAACATCACAGGTGTTGATGTAATCGGTCCCATCATCAGCAGGTTGTTAGCATTTAGCATGTAGCTTACCAGCAGCAGCACCGTGACGCAGATGGCGAGTCCTCGTAAGTAACTCCAGCAGCGAGCCATGACCGGTGTCTGAGAGAGCCGAGCTGAAATAGAAACAGAGCAACGACCAGAGCCGGCAGGGTGTGTGTGTGTGTGTGTGTGTGTGTGTGTGTGTGTGTGTGTGTGTGTGTGTGTGTGTGTGTGTGTGTGTGTGTGTGTGTGTGTGTGTGTGTGTGATGGATGTTGTTTAAAGCTCGGGAGTGTTTGACTGCAGACAGAAGAACATGCCCAAGTTTGGAATACCAGCTGAGAGGAGAGGAGGAAAACAGAGTTGGTCCAGACGTCGTTCAGGTCTAATTAAGAGAAGTGATTAGAGGAATGAGATCTGAAGGGAGGATTTGGTTCTGGCAGCTCTGTTGTTTTTTCTGAAGATTCTGGTTCTGGTTTCATAACTCAGACTTTATTTGTTTAGGCTTAATGTAGAGTCCAGGACCAACCCAGGATGCCCTCCGGAACAAACTGAGGGCTCATTATTCCAAGCTATTTATATTCAATTACGTTCTGGTCATGGAACAAACAAACCAATGAAGGAACCAATATTGGTTCCTTCATTGGTTTGTTTGTTCCAAACAAACTAATAAACCAACAAGTGAACCATCCAACCATCCATCAATCAATTCATCCATTGATCAATTTATCATGCATGGATCTATTTTCTCATTTCAGTCAATTGTAAACACAATCTTGTTCTGTCATTCATCACCCCTGTAGCGTAATATAACCTGTTTTTATTGTTATAATAGGAACACACTTCTGCAAGATCATTAGTTTAGTTTCTGTCGGTTTTACGCTGAGCTATGCTAAGCTACCTTCACTAAACTAATTGTTATGCAGGAATACTTTAGGTTCCCTTTATTCAAAGTGAAGACTTACGTACGTTATACCTGGAAGTTATGAACCAGAGGCAGACTTAGACTACACTTATTTTATTAAGTAAACAGATTGAACGAACAGACAGATATGAGGTAGACGGTTGCATCTTAAGGAGTTCTTCTGATGTTATTAAGCTGAGGGTTAATGACGAGAGCCGTGAGATATAAAATATATCTAGGGAGTTTTGGAACTAGTTATGAGGGGAGCTGAGACTAAGTTGACAGGAGTGTTATTTATCAAGAGCCTCAGGTTTACCAGATCGGAGTTGATACCTACTGAGGCCGCTCCAGGATCGCCTCGGCGTGAGGTGGAGGTTCATCTGTAGGCTGGTTACCCTGACGGTCCTCGGATTGTCCCCAGTGGCCGTGAGGCCACCCAAGGCACGGAAGCGTCCTATGAGTCGGCTCAGCAGCTCCATGATCGGCTGGGAGAGGAGGCTAACGGGTTCTTCCCCATGGCCGGCAAAACAGAAGCAGACGGATGGTGTCTAGCTTCGAGCCGGGGAAATGTCATCGACTGGTGGGGCTGTGACCCACAGGGACAGTCGGCACCGGCCACCGTGTAGCTGAGAAAACGGTGAGCTGTTGTCTCGTTGTTGGCTGAACGAGAACTCTGGGACTTCCGGGCAGGAAGTCTGACATGGGATCCTTTTGACGCGTGGCCCAATGGGAAGAAGTTTACCAAGTCACGTGGTTCTCGTCACTAAGAATCCCAGTTCAGACTAAATGGGTTATTAATATGATTTAACCTTTTAGCAAAAGTAGAAACATGAAATAATACTGATGCAACATCAACATTCATTAATACTGGAAGAAAATGAATTAATCATATTAAGACATTTCTGGACAGTGGATTAAAGGTAGTGTCCTTTAGAATGAGACATCAAAGAGTCTTTAAGTTTAATTATTAACTAAAGAAAGTCTTTTGAGTCTTCCGACACGACCGGGTCCTGGAAGAAATGTTTATTCAGGTTACAACATAATAAAAGAGTCATTTTAATCCAAGTTATTGGGAAAAAGATGAGTTATTGTTGTGATGATCCTAGAGGTCAGAATTCAGAGGTAGTAACGCATTTGGCGGCGTTACACCCCCCTTATGGACATATCACATAAATTCCCAATTAAAGGAGTGGTAAATTGAAAAAACTTTTTTTTTCAGGTTTTCAAGGATTATAGTAGATCCCCCTGAGCCTGTCATGTAGGCCGAAAATGAAAACTCTGTTCTTTGATTATTAAAAAAAAGATTGTTCTGAAAGTTATTGATTTAATGCTCAGTTTATGCAAATTTGCATTGTGACATCACACCGCTAATTTGCATACTGCATCTGGCCCATCTTGGCCAGGCCCGCCCCACAGACAGGCCCGGATAATGCACAGGCTAGGCTTGATAGCATAGTAAGCTAAAGTGTGAATTTTGTTCTGCAGACTTTCCACATTTCTAGTCTGGCTTGTCAGGCTAGAGCCTTGGTGCCTTGGGAGCCTGACTGGCTATTAAAAAATATATTATTTTTTTCAATTTACCTTTAAGAATATTTTGAAGGTCAAGGTAAAGAAACACAACTAATATCTAATGTTTATATACATAGAACTATAGCTGACTTGTGATGAGCAGTTTGGCACCCTGCCTATAGATCTTGAGGATCTGAGTTCAACACCTGGGCATGACTTTATCTTGTTATTTTTTATAGGAATGTTTTGGGTTTTTTACATGGACGAGAATAAATTTTATAGGTGCAGCGATTGGCTAAGTTTGTAATATATTTTGGCTAATCTTGGTGAAATTAGCAGTTATTTTGAGGTATTGTGGTTAGCCACGCAAGCTACTGCAGAGCCGTGAGTGTGTGTGCTTGAGGACGGCGGCGTGGATGAGACGACTGGCAGAGTTTCGCGTCTCGTTAGTGGAAGACCCAGCTCAGAGTCATGGCCGGAGCCGTAGGCGGGACGTGGGCAGAACGCTGGTGAGGTGTGGATCAGCCCGCGGGTCGAGCCCACGGTCCACAAAAAGAGTCCCAGTAGCTGAAGGAGGAGTTCAGTGTGGGACTGCGGGGAGCTAATGGCTGTATGCTCGAGGCTGACTCTGTGAGCTTTTAGGAGAAAACATTAATTCAATTGTGAGTATTACCCTTCTGAAACATTCACTGACAAACGCTGAGGAAGCGGTTCTTCTAATTTTTCCTTCGACCGTAGCTTAGTAAACAGCATCGTCACTTTATCCACATAAATCTGGCTGCCATGTTATTTTACCATCACATTCAGGCTCAAATACCTAGAGCCAATCAGAAGCAAGGGCTGTGCATATCATTAATACTAATGAGAATCCTGCTGTTTCAAACTCAGGTGTAAAACAGCAAACTTCTAAAGCTTCTAATAGAAGCATCATAGCTTCTTTCTTTATAAAAATTACACAGATAGCATTGAATTACACTAGAGAACAATGCAAAACTATAAAAAAAAAAAAAAACAGTTTACCACACCTTTAAGATCCCACAGAGTAGCTGTAGGGACAGAGTCAGACCCAAGCATATGGACTGGTTGGACATACTCCCATGACCTCTCAAATAACGTCTCAAACTCCAGTCCTACGTATTTTTGTTGTTTTCCTTCTCCAACACCTGATCTGAATCAATCAGTGATTAATGAGGTTCTGAAGTGTCTGACTGCACAGGCAATTCAGCCATTAAACCATGTTTGTTGGAGCAGAGATATTAAAGTGATAATATGCAACTTTTTCATATTTTTAAATCTTTTCCTTGAGCCAGTCTGTGCTAATATGACCCTTTACAGAGTTAATGAAAAGTCACTCAGTCCCATCTGGTGATTAGATCCAGAATACCACGATTGCAAGATCTCCGTCGCCGTCACGGTACCCAGGAAGTAACGTGTCTCACGAGGGTTAGGCTAACCCAATGTGGCTAGCTGTTATGCTAGCTCTGGAGTGTTTTTAGCTCATGATTCCTGATTGTTTTCCATCTCTCCCTGCTTGAACACAGCTGATTTCTTTGAAGGAGTAAATAACCGCTCCTGTAGAAAGCTATGAAGGCTGAGGAGACATTTCAACAGGTAGATTTAGGCGTTTAGAAGCTGAAACAATATGCTAACTTGTGCAATGCAGTGATTTAAAACGGACACCAGAGGGAGCCCAAAACCAGCAAAATTGCATATTATCACTTTAAAACAAGTAGAACATTGGTCCTCAAGAACCCTGTCCTAACAAGGGTAAAGGGCTGGTTTCACGGCCAGAACCTAGACCACATTACTCCTCCTCGATCTGAGATACAACCAATGATAGGACCCTCCTCTCCAGTACCCTGGAGTAGACCTTTGCCAGGAGGCTGTGATCCCTCTTTTGTCTGGTCCCTGTTCTTGGTCTTTCACTCCACAGGCAATGCCTCTGGTGACAACGCAATATTGCAGAGGCGTGTCCACCAAGACAGTCCTACAACATTTATGGTCCTGAGATACCAGGATGGATCTCATTTACCCATCAGGCATGAACATGTTTGACCACCTCAGCACTTTCTCAGATTGTTTGATTTACCCAAAAGAACCAGATCCTGAATACAAGCAGCTGAAATAACTCCATAGAGTCAACAGGCTCAGCCTTAGAGACACAACGTTCGTGTCCAGCATCTCAGTCTTTTTGGGCCAGATCTCATGTGATGGTTGGAACATACACCATAAAATCCAGGCCATCTCCTTCTCTACCACAACAGACCAGAGCAACATCCTCATTACTGAAGACAAAGCTCCCATCTCTCCTCTATCCAACATCACTCAGGAACAAGATACTAGAACTCCTCTCTACCTGAGGCTGTCAAAGGTTTGACCTCACAGACATCAGAACATTCCTCTCCTGGACTTTGTATCAACATTTAAACCGAGTGACACAAACCAGACGCCGAGCGGAGACACATCACTGGCTGCTACGGAGGTCATGTGGTTGTTTTTAGGACGGATTAACGTTTTGTTGTGACACCTCTCTGGCCTGTATGACGTGACGAACAGCAGAAATACTGAGTGAGAACTTGAACACAACATCCAGATTTTTATCTTTGTTTATGCCGTTAACTGGCCAATCAGCACATGTTAACCTCTACATCTACTGGACCATGAGCTGATGGATGAAGCTAAACAGTAACTTAATAAACTCAATAATTCTTAAACACATGATGCTGGAAAATAAAGTTAAACCTCATTTCATTCCAATTATTACCTCAGGATTAATTTTATTATTGCTAATTTACATTATATTAAAACGGTTTTTGCCCCAAAATAATTAAAAAGGCAAATACAATTTTTTTATTGCTTTTTTCTTTGGTGTGGAAATATAAAAATAATTTTAACCTTTGACCTATGTTAATTATGCACAATTTATTTGTGGAAATATTAAAATATATTACTGTTTGTCCATTTAATTAAACATTCTTTTTTTGGGGGGGGAATATTTTTTGGGGGGGTTGCACCATTAAACCAATAAATGGACTTTCCAGGTGTTTGATCAACATAAATGAAAGAAAAACATAAAACTGCTAATTCTATAAATTCTATTTATATAAATCTGTTTTCAGGGTGAAGTGGAAGCAGAAAACGGAGCGAAGCAGAAGGAATCCTGCTGTCATTAAGAGCAGCGTCATGTTGACTTTAGGCTAAAAATAACCGGCTGTATGTGTGTGTCACTCATAAACAGTGTCCCTGCTTGTTTCCCAGCACACACACACATACACACACACACACACACAGACGCACAAACTTCAGCTGTTTAATGTGAAACAAAGTCACTCGTTGCAGCTGCTACATGTCAGTTTGGACTCTTATTTTGAAGTCCAATCAGCTGTTGAGCATTAGCAGGATGTTTTTAACTGTAGGATGTTTCCATGATGCTGATTGGTTAAAACCTCCTCCTGAACATCTTTCCAGAGAGGAAAACATTTTCACATGTCCATGTGCAGTTCATGATTCAACCTGTAGAGGGAGCTGAACCAATGGAAAGATCAGTAAAAACAAGCAAATAAAGCTCAGTAAAAACGAAAAACATGAAACATTTAACAGAAACATGGAATTCAGTAATGGGAGATGTTTTGTCAACAATAACAGCAGATAAAATAAATTGTTTTTCTAATGAGAAATTAGAATCTTATGTTTTAATCATGATGAAATGAGAAATAAATTTTAAAAAATTTCCTGAATTTTTGGTTTCCTGAGACAAACCACCTGAGGACTTTTGGTCTGAGACCTGAGGACTTTTGGTCTGAGGACTGAGGATTTTTGGTCTGAGGACTGAGGACTTTTGGTCTGAGACCTGAGGACTTTTGGTCTGAGACCTGAGGACTTTTGGTCTGAGGACTGAGGACTTTTGGTCTGAGACCTGAGGACTTTTGGTCTGAGGACTGAGGATTTTTGGTCTGAGGACTGAGGACTTTTGGACTGAGGACTTTTGGTCTGAGGACTGAGGACTTTTGGTCTGATGATTGAGGACTTTTGGTCTGAGGACTGACGACTTTTTGTCTGAGACCTGAGGATGTCCTAAAATGTACACCGTACCAAACAGGACACGACAAACCACAAAGCCCGGTGCCACTTCGACAGAAGGCCCAGCGCCACGCCCACTGGCAGCCCCACTGCAATGACAAACACATCATGTTAACACATTGATAAAATATTTAAAACATTTTTAACACTAGGAGATGTAACCAGTCCTGGAGGGCTGCTCTCTGGAGCACTGTACTGTCTTTCATCCTCCTGGTTCACGCTGCAAGTCCTTCTCTTCTGCTCCCAGCCCAGAGGAACCGACAGGGCGGACCACCGCGCTCCGGGGAGGGTCACTTGGCGTGCCTGAAAGAGTGACTGCTGCGCTGGCCCTCCATCCCCAAATCAGGGTCCGGCGTCCTCCTGATGTTTGCCAACTGCCTTGCCAAGCGGGGCAATGGGATTTCGTTCCCTGGAGACAAAACCTCTGCAGATGCACCAGGGGAGCTGGGGCGACCACAACCCCACTCCCCTCCGGCCTGTCGGACGACAAATAGGACACAATTCATACAGTTCAAACCCAGTCAGTGATGTGATTTTCCTGTCAACTTCCCTGGCTGGGCTTATATAGAGGCTCACACCTGAGGCTAATAAGCCAATCAGGCCCAATATGGCAGTGGGTGGAGTAGGTTGACTCCACCCTGCCACTTAGGCCCAATCCCAATACTCGCACTTGCACCCTCACGCCCCTCAGTTGCGCGTTCCCGCTGAGGTGCGCTAGTGCTTAGGGTGTCCCGATTCTCCTGGGTGGAGACTCCGGACCCTATCCCCGCCCCCTTTTCCACCCTCGTTACGCACTTCGCCGAAGTCTGCATCGGAGCAGACTTCAGCCAAGGGTATTACCCATAAGTCACTGCTGCATTAGAATCTCGCGAGAAGGTAGCGGTTCCTCCACTTTATTTTGCTCAAAATGATTACTTGTTGCTGTTTCAAAAATTATTTTGAGCAGCAAAACAGCAGAAACAGCGACTAGCTGCACCATTTTGAAAGGTAACACAAAAATAACAATAGGATAACAAATAAATACATACGAAGCTTTTAAAGTGGCCTATTCTCTCCAAAGTTAAAGAAATGTTATTTAAAATCATTAAAGCATTCTACCCAGCAGCAGCAATGTTTAGAAAGAGATTCAGGTCTGAGGTGGAGCCTTTCTGTGGATTCTGCTGTAAAGACGATGAAAGAACTGATCATCTTTTGTTTCTCCTCAAACTCTGACTAAACTCTGTCAGAACCTGGTGGATTGGATGAGAATAAAAATAGAAGAAATGACAGCAGTACAGATTTTATACATCAGTTTGTCAAAAGATCTTTTTATGTTATGTACTATTGTAATATGGGTAAATATCATATTCATAAATGTAAATGAAAAACAAGAAACCTCCATAAATGATTTAAAAATTGAATTCATTCATGACATCTCTGGTGTTTATGAAAAATCTATTCATGGATAAAGTCTAAAGAAATATTTGTCTTTTTAAGTAATGTGTGTTACATTAGATTAGTAAAGCCTTCACATGTTGATGCTCCAACAGGTTATACCAGCTGACAGACCTTGTAATGCTTGTTTTATGTTCTATTTTGTTGTATTGAACAGTTGTTGCCTCCCATTGAGAGTTTGTACTTTTTTGGTGTAAATAAAAGGTTTGGACAAAAACCTGATTTGAAGCCGTGGAGACACGTGACCTGATCGCTGTCCCAAATGCTGCAGTTAAGTGCGCACTTGTTCACTACGCACTCGAACCCTTCTGTGCACTTCTACCAAGTGCACTTCACTGAAGACCGTAGGGTGGAAGTGTGAGTATTGAGACAGGGCCTGTGTTAGCACACAGCAGAAGGATAAATACTTGATGTTGGAGCTCTTTGCTGCCACTATACATCTGTTTAAAGCCAAAGTTACCCCAAATAGGCGACGCTGTGTTTTAGACAACCATTTCTTCAATTTTGGGACTTCCGAGTTCCAATTTGGCAAATCCATTAGTGTGTTTACATTGCTCCGCCTGCAAATATGTCAACATGTCACCTGCGCGAATCAATCGTCGATTTTTGGACCGACGATGGACGATTGGGAAAAGTTAGACATCGCCCAACCCTAGTCCAAACATGTTCTGTTCTACATCAGCTATGTCTGGATCTCAGGATTTAAACCTCTCAGCTGGACAACCAGTGGTCCAAAGAATAATAAAACCAAAGAATCTCACAGCTACAGGAAAGAAGGCAGCAACAAACTCAGGTTGATGAATATTTATTTATTTATAGTCTTCTGGCAGATGTACAGTGTTTACAAGGGTCAAAATGAAAAATGTTTAAACTCATTAGAATTTAAATTTATCCTTAAGAAAAAAAAAACAACTAAACTTAAAGTAAAAACTGAAGAACATTTATTTATAATTACATTAAGAGTTTAATGCTGCCAAATGTAAATATCCTATTTAAATTTCTTCAGTATTTAATGATCAAATCACTGAATTTATTTAAACACATTTTTAATAGTGACCTTTCAGGACAGCAAAGTAAATCAGTTGTGTAACACGACATTTGATTTCAAGCTATAAAACATTCAATCAGTGCCAGTTAAACACACACAAAAAAAAAAAACACGTTTTGATCCATGAGAACCATCATAGCAACTTCAGATCATTAGAAAATCAAACAGCCGGGGCTTAACCTTTCTAAGGAGGTCGTGTTAGAGTTTATATTTCTAAAAGCACACAGCAACTACTTACACTTCCTGAGAATCATCTGCTGTAGTTTCTGACAATAAACCGGAAAAACAAATGTTTGGCGGCCCAGTGCTGACAATATATGTATAAGAGTTTATGAAATGAAACCTTAAGATAAGTTGTGATTGATTTAATTTGGCAAATAAGGGAAGATTTTTACTTTTGTGTTTTATGGGCATTAATGGGTTTCCATACATGGTGGGTTTTTGGTTTATTTTTAATGGCGGTAGAGTGTAAACCCTTGAGAGTGAATCTGTACAGGTTTAATAGTTTTGCTTGTTTAAAGTTCTAGGTTTACATTTCAAAAGTTTATTTAAACACTTAAAATAAAGTCAAACACTTGGAGACGACTACAAACTACATTCCATCTTCATTCTGCCATTTTTAAAAAGTTCACTTAAATTTGATTGGCTAAATGTAAAATAATGTTTCACATTACGTGAATATTGCCGTTCTTGCTCCCTTTGCAGTTTTATTAAACTTGTAACTTGTCACTCCTGGGATGCCGTACCACAAATACCTGCTAAAACAATATGCTCCTTCACAATAAAAGCGCAGAAGTTCCACTGAGGTTATTTTTAGACTGTTGTGATGAGGGCTGCCGATTGGTGGAGCTCAGGCGGTCGTGGGACCTTCCTTCCTGCCGATCTGACAGAAGAGAACCATGGAGAACGCCATGCCGAAAATCTGCAGCACAGAAAACAATAAAGACGCCATTGTGCTTGTTTAGAAGAGAAAAAAGACCGACATCAAAAGGAAAATTCATAGCGTCCAGAAACACCGTCAGGAGGCGTTTAGAGGATACATGGTAAAATTACTGAAAACATTCAGAACCTGGAATCATGGTAGTATTATATTAGAGTGTGTGTGTGTGTGTGTGTGTGTGTGTGTGTGTGTGTGTGTGTGTGTGTGTGTCAGTCAGATTACCAGCAGGATGGCGACAGCGAAGGCGATTCCTAGCGCCACCTTCATGTTAGCTTGAATCAGGTCCATGATTCTGCTGTAGCAGGGCTGAACCATGAAAACAACAGGATGCATCCATCACTCAGATCATCTTTTAACAACAAGGTTTAAAGTCTGAACCTTCGGGGTCTGAACTCCTGGGACCTCTTACCGATGAGTAGATTCCAGAGTTGCAGATGTTCTGGTTGGTGCTCGTGGAGTTGCATCTACAGGAATCAGGAATCACGGTCCACTCTATTGATCCTTCTGTGAGACCACAGCACTGGAGCTGGATAAATATAAAGAGAACTGGTTAGAACCAGTAGAGAACCGGACCGGTTCTGGTTCCAGGAACCCTTACATCCCGCTGCATGTTCTCCACATCCTGAATCACACTCGGTGGCTGGCTTGAAAGAGGCTGCATCTTCTTCAACTCTGCCAAGATGCTGTCCTTCACCTACACACACACACACACACACACACACACACACACACACACTCAGCTGTTATCCTTCAAACACCTCATCATAAAGCAGCTGAAATGATGATGTCACTTCCTGTCTTACAGAGTTCTTGCCTATAGCCGACAGGATGCCTGCTGCCAGCAGGATGGCAAAGATGATGAGGAGGAAGATGAAGAACTGAGGAAACAGGATCAAGTTTCAGTTTTTATAGTTATTTTTACCAAGTTGAAGAACCAAACCTTAGTCCCAACAGCCTGTACTTCTAGCATCAGCGCTTTCTGCTGCTCAGATCAGGAGCCTGATGATGCTTCTGTCAGATTAACCTGTCTAAATGGATCGTTTTTCTTAAATCAAAACCAAGCTACTGCTCTGAGTCGTCACCCTGGGTGCTCATTTATAAAACCTGCTTAAGCAAAAAACGAGCCTGAAAGTTGCGTACGTCACTTTTTATGCAAACTTTGGGACTTAAAAGAAAACATAAGAAAAAAAAAGTGTAACTTTAAGCAAACTCTGGTGTCAGCACATTTTGGAGACGTGAAACCTGCAGAGCAGCTGGTCAGATGGAGAAATGGTGAATTTATGACACAATTTCAGACTTAGACCCTCACACACACCGAACCAACAATCCTGTCTCTGAACAGAAGAAAAATGAACATATGTCGCATTTTAGAATAATATCACCTTATGTTCATACAGACGTCTTCAGATTATATAACAACTGAACTTATTGGTGCATTACTTGTGATTTCTGAGACTTAGGAATCCTGCAGGGACACTTGTGCGTAATGCGCTGCTCTGTGCTGCTCAGCAGTAGGCAGACTCTGAATGGAGAGAGTTTTTAGAGATTTCTAGATGATGACTGGCTGATCAATCAGCCGATAGATTCTCTAGAGCAGCCTATGGATCTGTGCTGAACTGGGTCCAGTTTTAGATCAACAGAACCATCAGAACCCGATCTCTTGTCGGACTGACGGCAGCGAGACTCTGAATCTCGGAGCATTTCTGTTTCAGTGACACGTCAACATTTGATCACCTAATAAAAACGTTTCTGTCCCTCCACCTCACCACAAGCACCTCGACTTTCAGCTTCTGAAATGACGTTTTCTAAACCTCTCCGTTGTCACGATTTACTGTTAAAAGCCAAAAATCCACTGGCTCATTTATATGCAATTATTCATGAGGTACTTTTCATTGACCATATATGGCAGAATGTGGGTGTGTAGGAGGAGGGTTCTGATCCAAAACCAGCTGAGCACAGTTCTACGTCTGAGAGCGAGTCATAAAGCAGAACTGCGTGGATCTGTGCGTACGCAGGGTTTTATAAAATCGGAAATTAATTTCGCATAAGTGAAAATGTTTTGCTGAGATTAAGTAAGTTTTTAGTAAGGATTCTACACAAAGTTCTATAAATGAGCACCCTGATCTGTTCTGAGTGGAAACCAGATAAATCTGCTGCGTTTCTCACCAGTATCAGCATACAGCGGCTCTCCCTGTACGCTCCACAGCAGCCCAGGAAGCCGATCACCATGATGATCGACCCGATGGCGATCATTAGAGGAACGCTCGGAAGACTTTGACCGGCGAGCTGTGGGAGGGGGGACAGAAATGTACAAGTTAAACAGGTGAAGCGTTTCAGTCTGTAAATGTTTACAACAGGAAATAAAAAGCTCTGAAAGGTGCAGAGTTTAAACAGAGTTTCTAATCTGAAGTTGGAGAAACACCATCAGGGATTCGTCATCCTGTAAAGAGCTGAGACGTCTTACCGTGCTGCTAGAGTTCTTGGTGACCTGCATGTAGATCCCGACACCCAGGATGATGCAACCACAGATCTGAAACCACCAAGAAGAAAAACTGTTTGATGGGATGCTTCTGTGTTCAGGTCTGGAGGTTGAAGTGAGAACCTGCAGCTGCACAGCTAACGTTTCCGCTACAATCACATCACTATCAGACACTGAGCTCTGATTTAAATGTGACCTCCAGCTCCATTGGATCCTCCAGGAGGATGTTTGGATCTCCTCACTGGTGGAGTTTAAAACCAGCAGCTGATCCTGGATCAGGCTGTCCAGCTGCTCCTCAGGCAGATTCATTTATCATTAACCTCCACCAACAGGCTGCTGTCACCAAACTATTTAATTTTTAGAGACGGAAACCGGAGCGAGCAGAGAGCTCAGCTTCCCGTCTCCATGGGAACAGATACAGGACCAAGAGGTTAAAACAACCAATAGGAAGACTGGACCTAATAGATGGAGTTTTACACCTTTAAAGTCAAATTCAAAACACAAAGTTCTGCAAATGCTTTAAAATTAAATTCTGCTGATATGAAGTAATGTTTATCAAACCTAACATAAATCTGAAGAAAATATCAGATACAGAAACATGAATTTAAATAAAACCCATGCAGAGTGGAGGTTAGAGCCACAGATTCAGAAGACTGAAGAGATTTTATACTGATAATTAAAGTAAAAGGTTAAAAATAAAAGTTATTTACTACAAAAACTTTCAGGTTACAAACATCGATTTATGAATTCCAGCTGCTAAAAGAACCAAGATGTTTGTGTTTGTTTTAAAAAAATAAATTTGGTTTATTAATAGAAAAACATCCGAGGTCCACAAGAGTTCAAACTGGAGTCAGTCTGAAACTTCAAGTTTAACTTCATGTTTATTCTAATATCTAGAATCTGAAGTCAAAGGAGACGTGATGTCGGATCAGAGGGACGGACGACGTCATCCAGCTCCGACAGGACGGACAAAGATGGAGGATGTGACCTTTTCACTCAGCGCCACACCCTGATCCGTTTACACCCACTGAACAAAAACATGTCGAGGACTCGCAGAGCCACACACACACACACACACACACACACACACACACACCTGACCAGTAGATCCAGTAGAACCAGCTCAGCTCAGAGACCCTTTTCCTCAATGTGAGATTCAACACGTTCACGGACACAAAAAAAGACGCTAAAAATTAAAAGAATCCTGAAAAAAATAAAAGGGAAGTTTTTTTATTTATTCAAAATGCAACTGATTTGTTTTGAGGGAAGTTAAGAGTCAAAACAACCGTTTGCAAAGAGGAAGAAATCAACCTGAACAAAATCCAAACGCAGACAAAACAAAAACTAGGTCCAGAAACCAGTCGGAGGAGAAATCAGGACATTAATCCAACAAGTCGAAATAAAAACTACAATCTTCCACCGACGTTTAGGTTTCACATCAACGTTTATCCACTCGTTTTATTCACTTATTTAAAACAGGATTACAATAAAGAAAAAAACACCACAAAAATTGAAATCACATCAATTTAATGACTTCATTAAACTGGTCATTTCAGGTCAACCAAACTTTAAAATGATCCACAAAGTGATTCGTTTTGTATGATTAGTTCATTTAATAGTAATAAAACTGCAAAAAGGTTCTCTAGTTTAGTCAAAAATAAATATAAACTTCTGATTTTTGTTTCAGGCCACAGGAGCATCAGTTCTGCTGAGTTTAAGAAATTAGACATTTACTTTAGTTTGGTTTAAATCATGACAATGAGAGATGTTTTGCCAAAAACTAATAAATGTTTAAAGCTGTAATAATTTAAAAAAATAAAGAAATAAAGAATAAAAACCTGGAAACAGGATGAAAGTTTTAGTTCTATTTTTGTGTTTTGAAATGAATGAAAAAGAAAAAAGGTGAGATCCTAATGATGGGGGTTGGTTTTTTCAGAGAATAAAAACAATTGTGACCTTTAACCCTTTAACTTCCACATGGGGAAGCTACAGGTCATCATGGTGGCACGGCTGGTAGAACTGTTGCCTCAGGGCAAGATGGTCGTCTGTTCAAATCCCAGCTGTGTCTGAGGAGTTGGTGTGTGTGTGTGTGTGTGTGTGTGTGTGTGTGTGTGTGTGTGTGTGTGTGTTCCACAGATCACAGCATGTCTGATAGGTTACAAATTAAGTCACTTTGGATTAAAGGATCCACTAAATGGATAAAAATAAACCATTTTTATAGAAATTCTAATATTTTATATTTAGGTAATAAAACTACGACAAGGTTGAACTGTTGATTTAAATTAATTTAGATTTTATTGTTTTTCCAGTTCGGTCCCGATTCAATAAGATGGAGATGAAAATGTCTACCTGCCAGTTAAAGGTTCATCTGAATTTAAGCTTCAGTTGCCATGGTTACCAACTCAAGTCAAAGGGGACTAAGCCGATTCTGATCAGTGGTTCAGGTTTGGGATTCAACTGACAAACCAATAGAAATGATCTGATTCTGAGAACGAGAACAATTCATGTTCAGACCTGATAAAAACTGAACTTGATGCAGAAACGCCTCTTAAATGGTTACATTCTGATTTTTACTGACATGAGGCAAAAAACGTTTAAATGTTAGAATTTAAAGTTGTAGTTTTAGTGAGATTTTAATATAATTTCTTGGTAAATAGAACAAAGTTTGCTTTAATAAGAAGGTAAAAGGCTCCACCAGACCGTAGAACATCCAGGAATTCTCCTTAATTCACCTCCAAGAGGAAGTGGAACGTTTTAGCTGCTGCAGCATCGTGGCTGAGCTACAAACACAGACCTCCATCATCTGGTTTTGGGTTCAAACATCAGCCTTCAGTTTGTAAACAAACATCTTCTGATTGGTTCAGAGTTAGATCCACTGATAAGAGCTGATTCAGGAGCAGCTGAACACAAACTGACCTGGACACAAAAACCCAGAGGGCTGGAGATCTGCTTCATCACCATCATCATCATCATCAGGGTTAGAACTACAGAGTTCTCAGAGACAGGAGGAAATCCACGATGACATCATGAACCAGGATTACTGAACAAAAGTCAGAACTAAACTAAACAAACAGGTTTTTCCTCTCAACGCAGTCACTAGTTTCATTTTATAAAACTAGATTCACTTTTTAAAAAACGTTTCAATTAGTTTGTTCAAAGTGACAAAAACAATTTTAACATTATGGATTTAATTTAATCAGGATTAGAGACTACATGGAGTTATGGCATGACAAAACATCATTTACTCAGGTGATTAAAGATCACATTCATTAGGATTATATCGGCCATTATGGAAACAAAGTGAAATTATGAACAAATCTATTTTAATAAATCTAAACTGATTTATTACCAATCAGGATCCAAGCGGATTTTTTAAAAGTTTAATTTAGAATTAATCAGGTTTTGATTAAATTAACTGGGTTAATTCATCAGAACCGTTTGGTTTTGTTGTTTTTTTTATTTATTACCGTATTTCCATTTAAAATTCACCTTAACCTCAGGTCTAATCTGAGGATCCAGTTCAAACCTATTCTAGATGATTTCAGGGTTAAACTCGTGCTTTTATTTTGACATCAGGTTGACAGTGTGTTGTACTGTGGGCGTTTTGTTCCTCAGCAGTGACTCACAGGCTGTAGTTTCATTGTAATCTCCAACTCATCGTGAACCCCTCCCACTGTTTAACGTGAAACTCGACCACACAAGGATTAGGATTCCCGGATGAAACCACCTCACTTATCTTGTAGATCTGCATCAGGCCTGTTGAGTCCTGCTGTCAGACTCAACCCTTTACATTTGAGGTGGTCCTCCAAAATCAGAGGCATCAGTTTAAACGGAAACAGTCTGTGGTTCTAGTTCTGGTTTAAAGGAATCTGGAGCAGGTATGACAGTCAGAGCTCCGTCATGCAGAAAAGACTCCGGTTGTGTAAGAGGAGGCCTCCAGCCACACCCTGCCTGTGAATAGTTCTGGGATTACAAAAACAAGAGTGAGATTACATGTTCTGATGGAAAATAAAAACAGAATTATGTCTCAGAAACTACAGCTCAACCTGGAGTTAATGATAGAAAAACCCCTTCTGTATTCAGATCTGTGATTTCATTCCTATTCCTTATTTTTATACCTTGTTTAGAGCTATATGGACATGTTTCCATCACTGATATAAATACTGGCCGAGTCCTATCACCAGCTGACTGACATTTTCACTTGGTGCGTCTCTGGTTTCAAGTACTTTCTTAACCTTGAAAATACTTTTAAAGTATTTCAGGATTTCAAGCACCTGTATTTTGTCAAGTTAAAGCCCCGCCTACTGACCTGCACGATCAGGTTTTAAAATAACTAATCTTGTTCATCTTGTTGATACTGAGGGGGCGGAGCCTAAAACTCACTGGACCAGCCACCAGGGGGCACTGTATCTAGTTTCTGCTTCACATTAGATTCTAGTTTCAATGATTTGGTCTTTTTATAGGAAACCATTTGTCTCATTTTGTCCATGTTCATTCAAAGTTTGTAATAAAGTACAACATTTGGAAAACAAATACCGATATTCTTTAAGAGTTTGGGATTGATTTTCATATAATAATTTAAACGGTTTAACATCGAACAACTTTATGCTGCTTCTGACTCAGGAAGTAAACTTGATTGTTTTAAATGTACATTTTAAAGTAATAATGCCAAAAAATATATAAAAACATGTTTGTATAGGTTAGTTTGGGAAAAAAATACAAATAATACTAAATCATAACAAAAAAAGTTGAATATTTATATAAACTTAAACAAAAAGTTGACAGAAGTGAAGGATCAGGAAGGTAAAGCTGCTCTGAGCAGATACCAGCCTTTATGGACAGAAAATAAAAATTACATAGGCTTCCAAAAAAATGAACATCTGATTTAAATCCACCAGTCAGACGACTGAAGCTGTAGAGGCCGTTTGAGCCTAAAACTAGAGCAGAGCTACAAATCAAACTATAAATAATAATCCTCCATCACCATCAGCAGTAAACAGACGGAATCGAGTCAACATCGATCTGAGATCTTTTCTGGGAGTGAAGGACTGAAACGACCTCAGGAGTTTGATTTGAAACAGGACACAGCGTCCCTCAGACTAGGTCACGGTCATGATGGAAACATCTCTCAGGTCAAGTTTATCTGATCAACTCCTACATGGAAACACCTTGATGAGGTCATGTTGACTCTACAGGAGTTCCTGTGAGCCGGATATCCAACCACCATCTATAAAAACACTTCAAATGATCACAGGACCAGAGAAAACACACAGAACGTTCACAGGGCATAGGATAAAACAAAAAAGACAAAAAAAAGGAGTGTTGTGGTGGGGGGGGGGGGGGGGGGGGGGGCTGTTGAGACTTTAAAACAGAATTTTTAACTGAAGGCAGTTTTACACCTGTAGCCACACTCCTCTGGTCTGAATCACTTTCTTCTTACAGAAAACAGCAAACAAAACAAAATGTTTTCACTATTAACCAGGTGACTCCATCCAGTCTGCTGATTGGTCAGATTGTTTGGGGGTGGGGCTACCAGAAGGTGCCTTTCTGACCCTGATCTAGTCCACAGCACGGCCTGACCTCCCCTCTGAACTCTTCGTCAGAGCTGAGAAATCCAGCCATCTGATCAGAAACCAGTCAGCTAGCAGACTTTACTGCTAGCAAGGAGCTGCAGTGTAGCTACTGATGCATGGGCCCCCTCGTATCCCAGAATGCAATGCAAGCACGGCTGTGGGAGGATGTTTGGCTCAAACATCAAGGTGTTCACGTGGCTGCTGTCGGATGGAGGTTAATAAAACCAACACTTCAAATGAACCAGACCTGGGTTCCTGTTCACAGACCAGCTCCTCCTACAGGTCTCTGTGTGAACATGGTTCCAGTGTGGAACCAAAGAACCATACAAACAGAACCATTTCACCGGACCGGGTTCCATTTAACCGGAACAGGACCAAGTGTGAAAACAGCTCTAATTTAATGGTTGATGTTTTTATAATAATAATGGGAGTCATGTGGATTAAATGGTATTCTGATCAGTGATTAGAGTAAATCATTAGAAATATCACTGAACTGGACTGGAAATGGTTGTAGAGGTCAGTCATCAGCGCGACTATAGCAACACTTGTTTTAAATTCCTGAAAATTAACCACTGGTTTTCAACAATCTGCAGCAGTGTCTCTCCTAGCTGGCAACTTCCTGTTTCTAGAGACCCCACCCACTTCGAGTGATGTCACCAGTGGATGTGGTCCTTACATAGATAATGATAGAATTCTGAATGAGTAGATTTAAATTCCTGGCTTTAACCGAGGGCTCTGATTGGTCGAGCTCATCTTTATATTACTGAACTGTTCAAGTCATGAACTCCAGCCTGAACCTCAGCTCGTCAAACCAGAACCTGCCAGCAGGTCCAGAGACCAGATCTAGAGCTGGAAGGCTTATCGTTTTCATGTTGGATCAACAGTCTGAAACTGAAGCTTGTGTGTTTCATTTGTGTTTTAGCATTTTGTTTTTACCACGCTTTAATGTTCATACTTTATCTCATGAGGAATTCTTGTCTGGACATTTTGTGACTAAAGCATCCTGACTCTGACTTCAGAAAAATCAAATAAAAGAAATCCATTCAAATCAGATCAATGAGGTCCAACTATCTGAGTCTGATGGAGATGTTAGGTAGGTGGGTCAGACTGGTCCTTACACGTCAACAGAACACTTTAAAAAGGACGAGGTACCTTTAAAGCAGCTGCTTTTTAAAGTTTTTATTTATAAAACCTAAGCTTTATGTTCAGTCCTTTCAAAGCCACAGAAAAACATTTTAATATTAGAGTTTTAAATCAGATTAAACCTTTTTTTTTTTAAAGCAGCAGGATTATTTTAACGGTTAATTCAAACGCCTCAGAACACATTTTATTTCCTTTAACTTTGCTGAATCAACGTGTTCAAAGACAGAACCAGGAGCAGCTTCAACCAGCACACAGGTTTAGTTCAGTCCGGAGCCAGGCTGCAGACCGACCACACCCTGAAACCAAACTGAGCCTGCTCTTCCCTCAACACCAGAGCAGATTAGAGCAGAGCAACATCTCAACAGGTTTCTGATCTAAAAGACTTCAACTGGGTTCAAATCTTCATCTGGAACCTCACAGCTTTGAAACAGCAGGAAGCTTCAAACATGAAGTGACTAGAGGTTAGAACTCACCCAGAACAGCAGGTTGAAGAGGAAGAGCAGATATTTAACACACTTATTCACAGCCATGGTTTCACCTCGGTGCTCCTCAGAGGACAGCAGCAGGCAGAATGAAGACAAGGAGCAGAAACTAATAATCAGACCAGAACCTGTCCCACCTGTTATTGGTCTCCCTCAGGGCTCCTCCTCCTCCTCCTCTGAGCCCCTCCCTCCCTCTTCTGGGAGCGTTGAGGTTTTATCAAGGGCGTAAATTTAGCATGGACGCAGGGGACGTGTCCCCACCAATATTTAGAAATCACTGAAATGTCCCCAACAATAATTTGATCCAAGGATGCAGACATGACGCTGCGTCCCCACCATACGTGCAGCCCAGCGGAGCGAGGCGCTGTGTGAGCCATGCCTCCGCGGGTTTGGAGGAGTGTCTCTGACCGACCGACCTGAGCCCCTCGCGGCCCGCGCAGAGCCGCTGACAGGACCTGCTGTGGAGCGGACTGGACTGGCCATCGGGCATTTTACCAGTCGTGATGTTAACTTTGGACCGGACCAGCGCTACGGGACGGCACGGTTTAATCTGCACTTCCTGTTTCAGCGCTCAGAGCCAAGGAGGAAGCAGAAACTCTCTTTTCTGTCTCGCGCTTTGCCAGACTCGCAGCTCGCGCCGTTGTCATAACAACCAGCTGACAGACAGCTGTAGAGGTTGTATTTATACACATCAGGTCAAAAGCATCAGAGAACATCTCGATTATGACCAGGGGCGTCAGAAGCATAAAAAATGTGGGGGGGACACTTCCCCAAAGAAAAAAATATTTGTCGTAGACGCCATTTTCTGCATTCTGGTGCATTTAACAAGTTGTTAAACACCTATTTTACCTACAGTTGTACAAACTAAACTCGGTAACTATTTCAGAGTCAGATTCAACAGGAAGTCTTCATTTTAAGCAGCTGTGTTCTCTAGAACACCATCAGCTGGACTATTCAGATCTTAGAGAAAAGACTGAAAAAAACTTATGAAGTAAAATGACCAGCAGTGGTTTCATGTCAGAACTAAAGATGTGAATACAGTGACAAACTCCATAGTTCAAAGACATGATAATGGTCTGCCATGTCTCCAGTTCTGGAAGGAACTCATTAGACAACCAGCTGTTCAATCCTTAACTAATCAGAGCTCTACCAGTTCTCTACTGGTAACCAGGTAAAGTTCAGTCCTGTTAGTACTGGTTGGTTTACAATGATGTGACTGACTGACTGCAGCATCTTCCACTGAAGTGACAGGACTTTTTTTTTATTTCTATCAAAGTAACACAGTCTGGTTGCTCCTGAACTACTGAAGTAAAGAACTGGTACTACTACTACAAAAAGTACTGACTACTGAAGAACTGATTCTACAGTATTTCTAACTTCTAATCACATGTTGAATGTGTGTTTCTTTTATTCTCGTTGATAATGAGAATACCAGCAGGACTGAACTTAAATTTAATGGACATTTTTTTAACATTTAATTAAAACCCCCACCTCTTTACTATTCCTATTTACATAACAATAATGTAATTTATCCTAGTCCAAATAGTATTACTAGTCAAATAGAAAATACAGATATCCACAGGTATTTTGTTACCAGTAGAGATTCTATCCAACAACTGAATTGAAACCAAATCCTTAAAAAATTTAAGGTGGTGACTTTAACAAGACTGGATATGTAC
>SSNR01000080.1:198434-237105 GCA_006937965.1 Callopanchax toddi
AAAAAAAATGAATCTGCTTTTTTTGTGATTAATTTGTTTTTAATTTTAGCTAAATTCTACATTCATAAATGTAAAGTTATGAAAACTCAGCCTCTGTTCTGCATAATTCAAAAGGAAGTTAAACTTTATTTGCATACATTGTCTACCTCACAGAATCTTAAAGCTTGTAAAACATTGAAAATTTCTTCAGACTTTAATATCCTGGTGAACTTGATCTGATCTAAATATTGTTAAATGTATATTTGATTATTTAAGTATTCAAATTATGATGTTTAGTACTGTGCGTTATAATTTGACAAACCCCTGGCAATATATATATTTTTTATTTTTGTTGTGTATTTAATTTGATTTGTCTATTTATATTGTTGTTATTGTTTGATCTTTGTTTCATAATGTAACATTGCTTCTTTCAAATAAAGTACAAAAAAAATTTCATAGCACAATGGCTATGAATGTAGCCACGGTGGCTGTGAACGTAGCCATCATAGCCACTGTGGCTACGTTCATAGCCACTGTGCTATGAACGTGGCTATGATGGCTGTGAACGTAGCCACTGTGGCTACGTTCATAGCCACTGTGCTATGAACATGGCTATGATGGCTGTGAACGTAGCCACAGTGGCTACGTTCATAGCCATCATAGCACAATGGCTGTGAACGTAGCCACAGTGGCTACGTTCATAGCCACTGTGCTATGAACATGGCTATGATGGCTGTGAATGTAGCCACAGTGGCTACGTTCATAGCCATTGTGCTGTGAACATGGCTATGGTGGCTGTGAACGTAGCCACTGTAAATACTTTAAAATACCACTGTACTTTAAAATATGCAAATTCAATGTAATATTCATTAGTTGTTTTCTTAGAAAAAATTTTTTTTTCATAATGTCTAGACAGGGATTTTATCCTAGAACGCCAAAATTAGTTGCAGATGCTCTACCCATTACACCAGAAGCCTTCACTTGACTAGTACCAGGTCTTCCTCTGTCTCAAACACCTCTTCCCCTACCTATTAAAACGTAGCTGTACTTTCAAATACCCAAATTCACTGTAATAATATAATTAATAATTAAATTATTTGTTTAATTAAATAAAGAACGAAATGGTTGATTTTATATTGCCCAAGACGGGATTCGATCCTTAAGCTACTGAATTCGGAGCAGATGGGCTGACCATTACACCACCGGTCCATGTACACATAAAGTTAGATTTTGCTCTGTCATACACATTTACTCACAACAAGTGAGCAGGTGGTTTGCGGGTCTAATGTCACCGCGGAGCGTAAATGACCATAATAACACTATGCTGAACTGAAAGATTAATTTTTCTTCTTTCTAAACCCGTTTGAATTTTTTTTTTAATATCACAAACCACTGAGGAGTGCAGAAATGTCAACGAGGACGTGCTTGGTGTTAAAGGATTGAGATAACAAATTCTGGACAGTGTCCATTTGTGGGACATTAGAAAATTATGGTAAATGCAGGACAGTCCCGAACAAAACGGGACATCTGGTTAGCACCGCACAGCCACGTTAGAATAATATGACCAAGCACAAGTTCAAAGTAAACCAAAGGCATTCACTAAACATCAAATATGAACAAAGTTTAAAATATGAACAAAGTTTTTAACTACTGTGCTTTAAAACTGCCAAAACAATGCTTATCAGTTCAGCATTGACCTGTCGCAAAACCTTTAACGTAAAGGAATCCGTCCGGGCAGCGGCCGCTGTTGTCACAGCAATTCATAGCCACAGCCATTGGCTGGTCTGATGGCTACGGGAGAGCAGTCACAGCCATTTGTGGCTACGGGCGCGCCCTAATGGCTGTGGGCGCGCCCTAGTGGCTGTGGCTACAACCGGAGCTCGGCCCTACTGCTAAAAACACTAGAGGCAGGATACATCCTGNCAGGATGTATCCTGCCTCTAGTGTTTTTAGCAGTAGGGCCGAGCTCCGGTTGTAGCCACAGCCACTAGGGCGCGCCCACAGCCATTAGGGCGCGCCCGTAGCCACAAATGGCTGTGACTGCTCTCCCGTAGCCATCAGACCAGCCAATGGCTGTGGCTATGAATTGCTGTGACAACAGCGGCCCCTGCCCGGACGGATTCCTTTACGTTAAAGGTTTTGCGACAGGTCAATGCTGAACTGATAAGCATTGTTTTGGCAGTTTTAAAGCACAGTAGTTAAAAACTTTGTTCATATTTTAAACTTTGTTCATATTTGATGTTTAGTGAATGCCTTTGGTTTACTTTGAACTTGTGCTTGGTCATATTATTCTAACGTGGCTGTGCGGTGCTAACCAGATGTCCCGTTTTGTTCGGGACTGTCCTGCATTTACCATAATTTTCTAATGTCCCACAAATGGACACTGTCCAGAATTTGTTATCTCAATCCTTTAACACCAAGCACGTCCTCGTTGACATTTCTGCACTCCTCAGTGGTTTGTGATATTAAAAAAAAATTCAAACGGGTTTAGAAAGAAGAAAAATTAATCTTTCAGTTCAGCATAGTGTTATTATGGTCATTTACGCTCCGCGGTGACATTAGACCCGCAAACCACCTGCTCGCTTGTTGTGAGTAAATGTGTATGACAGAGCAAAATCTAACTTTATGTGTACATGGACCGGTGGTGTAATGGTCAGCCCATCTGCTCCAAATTCAGTAGCTTAAGGATCAAATCCCGTCTTGGGAAATATAAAATTAACCATTTCATTCTTTATTTAATTAAACAAATAATTTAATTATTAATTATATTATTACAGTGAATTTGGGTATTTGAAAGTACAGCTACGTTTTAATAGGTAGGGGAAGAGGTGTTTGAGACAGAGGAAGACCTGGTACTAGTCAAGTGAAGGCTTCTGGTGTAATGGGTAGAGCATCTGCAACTAATTTTGGCGTTCTAGGATCAAATCCCTGTCTAGACATTGTGAAAAAAATTTTTTTTCTAAGAAAACAACTAATGAATATTACATTGAATTTGCATATTTTAAAGTACAGTGGTATTTTAAAGTATTTACAGTGGCTACGTTCACAGCCACCATAGCCATGTTCACAGCACAATGGCTATGAACGTAGCCAGTGGCTACGTTCACAGCCATCATAGCCATGTTCATAGCACAGTGGCTATGAACGTAGCCACAGTGGCTACGTTCACAGCCATCATAGCCATGTTCATAGCACAGTGGCTATGAACGTAGCCACAGTGGCTACGTTCACAGCCATCATAGCCATGTTCATAGCACAGTGGCTATGAACGTAGCCACAGTGGCTATGATGGCTACGTTCACAGCCACCGTGGCTACATTCATAGCCATTGTGCTATGAAATTTTTTTTGTACTTTATTTGAAAGAAGCAATGTTACATTATGAAACAAAGATCAAACAATAACAACAATATAAATAGACAAATCAAATTAAATACACAACAAAAATAAAAAATATATATATTGCCAGGGGTTTGTCAAATTATAACGCACAGTACTAAACATCATAATTTGAATACTTAAATAATCAAATATACATTTAACAATATTTAGATCAGATCAAGTTCACCAGGATATTAAAGTCTGAAGAAATTTTCAATGTTTTACAAGCTTTAAGATTCTGTGAGGTAGACAATGTATGCAAATAAAGTTTAACTTCCTTTTGAATTATGCAGAACAGAGGCTGAGTTTTCATAACTTTACATTTATGAATGTAGAATTTAGCTAAAATTAAAAACAAATTAATCACAAAAAAAGCAGATTCATTTTTTTTTCATACTTAGTATAACCAAACTAACCCTAAATTCATTTAAAAAATGTACTATTTGGTTATACTAAGTATGAAAAGAAAAATCCCTGTCTAGACATTATGAAAAAAAAAATTTTTCTAAGAAAACAACTAATGAATATTACATTGAATTTGCATATTTTAAAGTACAGTGGTATTTTAAGGTATTTGCAGTGGCTACGTTCACAGCCATCATAGCCATGTTCATAGCGCGATGGCTATGAATGTAGCCACAGTGGCTACGTTCACAGCCATTGTGCTATGATGGCTGTGAACGTAGCCACAGTGGCTACGCTCACAGCCACTGTGCTATGAACATGGCTATGATGGCTGTGAACGTAGCCACTGTGGCTACGTTCATAGCCACTGTGCTATGAACATGGCTATGGTGGCTGTGAACGTAGCCACTGTAAATACTTTAAAATAACACTGTACTTTAAAATATGCAAATTCAATGTAATATTCATTAGTTGTTTTCTTAGAAAAAATTTTTTTTTCATAATGTCTAGACAGGGATTTTATCCTAGAACGCCAAAATTAGTTGCAGATGCTCTACCCATTACACCAGAAGCCTTCACTTGACTAGTACCAGGTCTTCCTCTGTCTCAAACACCTCTTCCCCTACCTATTAAAACGTAGCTGTACTTTCAAATACCCAAATTCACTGTAATAATATAATTAATAATTAAATTATTTGTTTAATTAAATAAAGAACGAAATGGTTGATTTTATATTGCCCAAGACGGGATTCGATCCTTAAGCTACTGAATTCGGAGCAGATGGGCTGACCATTACACCACCGGTCCATGTACACATAAAGTTAGATTTTGCTCTGTCATACACATTTACTCACAACAAGCGAGCAGGTGGTTTGCGGGTCTAATGTCACCGCGGAGCGTAAATGACCATAATAACACTATGCTGAACTGAAAGATTAATTTTTCTTCTTTCTAAACCCGTTTGAATTTTTTTTTTAATATCACAAACCACTGAGGAGTGCAGAAATGTCAACGAGGACGTGCTTGGTGTTAAAGGATTGAGATAACAAATTCTGGACAGTGTCCATTTGTGGGACATTAGAAAATTATGGTAAATGCAGGACAGTCCCGAACAAAACGGGACATCTGGTTAGCACCGCACAGCCACGTTAGAATAATATGACCAAGCACAAGTTCAAAGTAAACCAAAGGCATTCACTAAACATCAAATATGAACAAAGTTTAAAATATGAACAAAGTTTTTAACTACTGTGCTTTAAAACTGCCAAAACAATGCTTATCAGTTCAGCATTGACCTGTCGCAAAACCTTTAACGTAAAGGAATCCGTCCGGGCAGGGGCCGCTGTTGTCACAGCAATTCATAGCCACAGCCATTGGCTGGTCTGATGGCTACGGGAGAGCAGTCACAGCCATTTGTGGCTACGGGCGCGCCCTAATGGCTGTGGGCGCGCCCTAGTGGCTGTGGCTACAACCGGAGCTCGGCCCTACTGCTAAAAACACTAGAGGCAGGATACATCCTGCTGTTGGTTGTTAACAAGCTCCTGTTTCCTGCCTCTCTGTTTTATCCTAACAGGTGGGTCATATGCCTCTAAAGTGTGTCAGCTAGTGGTAGATTAACTGTCCAGAGTGGTAAAAAGGTCCAGAGATTTAACTGATGTAGCCAATACGGTAAAGATGAGTGAGAGCACACATTGTGTAGAATGCTACAATGCTAAGCTAGCGAACTGGATGCTAACTGCTAACAGAAAGAGCAGCATGTAAGCAAAGAAGATATAAATGGTGGTTTATGTTTAGTTAAACCTAAAATATGCACTAAGTACATGTTTAAAGGGTATGATACTACAGTTTTTTGTATATGTTCTTGAGTCAATGTGCTTACGTTTGGTACTGAGTGAGAAGTCCAGTTAAGATTATTGTTTTGTGTTGTTCAACTGTAAAATGTTTCCAAACAGTACATATATGAAGTTACACTGGATGAATGTTAGGAATGTGGTAGTTTAATGTCCAATTACAGATGCACTAATGCACATTGGCATGTCAGCTGAGAGAGGACCTCATTTTTGGATCATTCTTATTCTTAATTACCTTGTGTGTGGTTTTTAAGCAATAACCGTTGTTCAAATTATCACCAAAGACTGTTAGGTAAAAATATGTGTTTGAAAGACATCTCAGCAAATGAGTGTTGTGAAGGATGTTTGTTGCAGAAAAAATCCTGCTGTTGGTTGTTAACAAGCTCCTGTTTCCTGCCTCTCTGTTTAATCCAAACAGGATTTATCACCACACCCCTTCTGACCTCTACCAGGTTAAGGGGGCAATACTTCCCACCGTAGATGTTTCATCTGATTCCCTCATTTTCATTTTTTTATATTCTGCAAACCAGATTTTTGTGTCCAACAGTTTAAGGTTTGTTAAAACACTCTTCACTAACATCCCAGGACGAAAACACTTTAATCTACGCAAATGACATCACCTTATTTATTCAACACAACATTAATTTACTCGTCACTTCCAGAAATCTTTAATTTGTCCATTTAAAATATTTTTACACATGAAATTTCAACGTCACAGGTTTTGATCACTTAGCAACTTTAGGAATTAAACTTGAATCTTTTGGCACTCCTGGGTTACCGTCAAGGCCGGATGTAGGTGTAACCCCTCTGGTTCATATCTCTGGTGCAGCAGACGTAATGATCTCTGGACTCAGGATTGATTTGAACTCAGGTGCAGTTTATTCTGAAACAATATGGAACATAAGCAACCATAAGTTGCCAGCAAACAGGTCTCCGCTCAGACACAGCAAACGTCCCGTTGCTATGTACAATTGATCGTATAGTGGAATTAATTTTCTTTAAGCCAGAACAAGAGAAAATAAATAATAAAAACAATAAACAGAGAAATAGTAACAATAGACATGAAAAATGAATCAATTTACACAGACAAAACCCAATTTCCCTTTTGTATGACAAAAACAGAAAGAAATGTCGCCACCCAGTGGACAAGCCAAACAGAATTCACCCTGAGCATTAAAATGTAGCTCAATCAACATTTTAAATCACAAAATACACATACCTGAAACAATATGGAACATAAGCAACCATAAGTTGCCAGCAAACAGGTCTCCGCTCAGACTATAAAGGAAAGTTTGAAATTATTAGCATGACACAGCTCTGTGTAAGGGTTAGCCGTTAGCTTAGCATGTATTTATTTCTAACAGTTTCAACCTATAAATTTTTAACCACAGTACTAAAAATCGCCATTTAATCAACACAGCTTTATAAGTGGTTTATCCTTCAAATACTTGGTTATTTGACATTTCATGTAAGCTGCAGAAATATTTATAACTAATTTTCTGTCTGAGCGGAAAGAGCAAGAACTTACCACAGCAAACGTCCCGTTGCTATGGCCGTTTACAGCAAAGCACACAACACACTTCCGCTGTGGATTTTCACAATAAAAGCTCTAAAAAAATAAAACTTCCAAAAGAAAACAGAACTTACAGTTGCAGTCCCACATTTAACAGGAATTTAATAACAAAATCATGTTGACTATTTACACCGTTACATAGGCATGGACAAGGGGGGACATTGCCCCCCCAAATTCCATGACTGCCCCCACCAAACGCGATTGCATGCAGAAATAACAAATTTCAAAATTATTCCAGTGAAAAATGGTCAGAGTGAGCGCTCTCTTCCATTTGTCCTCATTCAAAGTAGCTACTGATGAATGACACAGAAAGAAAGAAAAACAACAAACACAAAAAGAACAAAAAACAAAACAAAAAACACAAAAAGAACTAAAAAACAAAACAAAAAACACAAAAAGAACTAAAAAACAAAACAAAAAACACAAAAAGAACTAAAAAACAAAACAAAAAACACAAAAAGGAACAAAAAACAAAACAAAAAAGAACAAAACGAACTAAAAAACACAGAAAAGAACAAAAAACAAAAAGAACAAAAAACAAAACAAAAAACACAAAGAATTAAAAAACAAAACAAAAAACACAAAAAGAACTAAAAAACAAAACAAAAAACACAAAAAAGAACTAAAAAACAAAACAAAAAGAACAAAACGAACTAAAAAACACAGAAAAGAACAAAAAACACAAAAAGCACTAAAAAACAAAACAAAAAACACAAAAAGAACTAAAAAATAAAACAAAAAACACAAAAATGAACACAAAACCAAAACAAAAAAATAAACAGATGAATGCAGCCTCAACAGGGCATCAGCCAGTGTCCTACTTGTGCCGTCCCAAGCCCGGGTCAATGCAGAGGGTAGGGATCAAATATGAAAATAAATATATGGATAGAGGAACTGATATGAGGATGGCGTAGTTTTTGATGGATTTAAAGGATTGGGGGGGGGGTGATGACCAAAAAATTCTTAGCATATCCAGACTCGCCCCCCCTGATATTCTACCTGCCCCCCTTAATAGGGCTGGCTAGATCCGGCCCTGGGTACCGTACATCGAACACAAGCCCAAACATTAGGTTTCCTGGATATCTTTGGGTCTTTATATCATTCTGTCTGCGTGAGATGAGAGTGGTGACCATCAGGAGGCGGAACAGTGAGGTCCTACAGCAGAGAAAAGGGTTTTAATGAAGACAGAATTTTGTTTGTTTAGAGTGAAAAAACTGACATCAAAATACAATTGTGACACAACTCAGGTCGTCTTTAACAACAAGGTTTAAAATCAGGACCTTCTGGGTCTGAACTCCCGTGACCTCTTGTGGAGGTGTAGATTCCAGAGCTGGAGCTCTACAGGAATCGAGGTCCGTCTGTGAGACCACAGCACTGGAGCTGGAAAAATAAAAGGAGAACCAGAAGAGAACTGAAACCGGTTCTGGTTCCCTCTCCAGACCAGAAAAGCTTCTTTTTTATTCAGACTCAGTCTGTGAAAAAAACAGAAACAAGTGTGTCCTCTAGTGGATGTCTCTGGTAATTACAGCCTGAATAACAGTTTCATTTCTAGCACCTTTCTAGGTATAGATCACAAGGTGCTTTACAGTCACACAAAGACGACCATAGAAATATAATCAGAAAGGGGACGAGTCAGCGACTGATCTACAGGAGTTCCTCTAAAACCCCTGAGTCCACTGATCTTACAGGATAAAACTATTTTTTGACACTAGCTCAACGTTTATATCAAAGAACTGTTCGAGTGAGAAGGGAAGTTCTCACTTCATCAAAGCCAGAGGTGATTCTAGCAGGACTGGTTTCCTAATAGACAAGTCCTCTAACGCCAGCGTGACGCGGGTCACCAGACACTACTAGTCGCCATCCAAGCCAGGGGAAGTGGTCTTCCTTAGACTTGTTGAGACACTGCAAGAAGGAGAATGGCTCCATAAGATACCAATAATCAGTTGGCTGTCAGTAAAACGTGTTAATTATTAAGAATGTTAATTATTAATTTGCCATACAATTACAGAGGTCGAAAACATCACAAAGCCCTGAACAACACGGGTATTAACAAAACAGTAAAAACAAGATAAAATCTGAATAAAAGTATTAAAAATATTTATGTATCGACCAGTTCACCTAAAGCCTCCAGAATTCAGAAAACCAGAAACGGATGCAGCGGTTTGCTTAAAGTTTTCATAGGTGTTTAGAATCTAACCCATGTTGAACGCTTAGTCAGGATTCTGGTTTAGGAAGCTTTTATTAGTTTTTCCTTCTTTTCCTTTTCACAGGTGAGTCTGGCCTGGCTGTTCTCTCCAAGCCCCGCCCACTGGCTGCTGCTGCGTTGTACCCGCTCTGAATGATCTCATCAAGCAGGAAGTATTTCTACCAGACGTCCAGGATCGATCTGAGACCTGCGGTTCCTCCTCTCCTCCTGTGAAGAAACCTTGGAAACCACTAACAGACTCTGGCTCTTCTCCGTCCTCACCTCCAGGACTCACCTGCAGTATTGATCCCGTTTCACCCGACTCACTTGGCGTTGTGTTAAGGTGTGTCTCTGTGATGTTCTGTTTGATGCACCTCAGCTCCCCCCCATCTGATCCATTAAAACATTTATGTTTTGACCTGTGAAGGTTGGAGGTCCTCTGGAACAACTGAATAGGTGAGCTCTCTTTTAAAGAACTTCAAATCATTACTAAATATCGTTACTTTAAACCATAACTCTCAGCTCAGCGTTGAGACAAAAACTAATTTCATGACATGTTCTGACATGTTTGAAGCTTGTGTCACAACTGTCATTTCTGGCTCTACGGTATACAGAATGCAGAATGATAGGGCCCCACAAGCCAGTAGGGGGCCCCAAATCCACAAGGGGATCCCTCAAGCCACCATAAGGCCCCACATGCCACTAGTGGACCCCACAAACCACCAGGGAATCGCCACAAGGCCCCAGAAGAAACGAAGGGGCCTCAAAGCTGAATTTTCAGACCAATCTCAGGATTAATAAAACAACCTGTCATTATTCTGTATGTGCTTTTTTATAATTCCTGCAATTTTATGAAGTAGATTAAGTCCAGTGTGTGGGTCATAAGAACTTTAAAGGGTTAAAAATAAATGGAGAACAAAAGAATTAAACAAGTTGTGACTGGTGTTTTAACCATTTAAAGCCTGAAATATGAAATATTACTAATACAGCAATGTTTTCAAAACTGGAACTATTCATTATATATCATCTGTTTGTTTTTTAAGTAATAATATAATGAGAAATTTTACAACAGGTGGAAATTACCCCTTTCCACCTGTAGATCCTCCACAGGATCAGGAGAGACGCTGCTGCAGATCAGTGACAAATTAGCAGCAATAAGTCAAAATCGTGCGGTTAATCAAACAGTAGCAGGTTCAGACTAGTCCTGAGAAGGAAGATGGACAGTTCCTTAAGATCTCCAGTGTTGGTACCATTTGATGTAAAGAGGATCGCCTTTCCAGACTTTAAAAATCTCTATCTAGCACTTTACTGTAAAAGACTTTACTCATTTCCTGATTATCAAAATGATTTCCTGTTTGTTTTTACATGTTCACCAGGTGTCTTCTGACCACCGGCAGTTTGACGATGGCGAATAAAGCAGATCTCTGGAAAACATTTGAGGATTTGACCGAAGAGGAGTTCGAGAACTTCAAGTGGTTCCTAAAAGATGCAGAAAACGGTTTTGCAGCCATCCCGGCATCCCGGCTGCAGAAGGCCAACCGGCAGGACACCGTGGACTTGATGATGCAAACGTATGGCACCTTTAGTGAAGCACTGCAGAAATCCATCAAGATCCTGCAGCAGATCCAGAGGAACGACCTGGTGCAGCGTCTGTCAAAGACCAGCTCAGGACAGAGAGGTAAGCTTTGAAGAAGTAAAAATATTACAAAAACAAATAGGGCTTATCTAATTTATTATGGGCAATAAAGTGATTATTATGTAAACAACTAATCAAGTTTTTCATTTTCTGATTCAATTTAGACCTCAAGAAGCCGGACGCTGGTCAATCCAGTCATGGGTTTGAGGGTCAGAAGGTCAAACTGAGAGAAGTGAAGTCTGAAATGAGGCTGATGATACAGGAGAGACGCTTTAAGATCAGTGAAGTCCAACGCTCAGCCGAGCTCAGCAGGAGATCTGCAGGCCAACAGATCAATGACAGCATCCACCACTTTAAGGTTCTGGTCCAGTCAGTAGAGAGAAGTCTGGATCATCTCATTGAAGAAATCGAGAAAAAGCAGAAAACAACACAGACACAAGCTGAGGGAATCGTGCGAGAGCTGGAGCAAGAAATCTCTGAGCTGACCCAGAAAGAGGCGGAGCTGGAGAAACTTCTGACAACAGAAAAGATCAACTTCAGGCAAAGGTTCAAGAACTGGACAGAGGTCGCTATTCTTCAACCATCCTACCGGGAAAGTGTGAAGAACGCTGTGGATGAGCTGAAGGAAAATCTCAACAAAGAGATAAAGATGGAGAAGTTCCTCAGTAAAGTGGAGCTGAACCAGACCCAGCAGTTTGAAGCAGATGTGACTCTGGACCCGAACACAGCACATCCCAGTCTCGTTTTGTCTAAAGATGGGAGACAAGTTTACTGTGGCAACGTAATAAACAGACTCCCAGATAATCCAGAAAGGTTCAACACTGCTGCCAATGTCTTGGGAAAGCAGAGTTTCTCCTCTGGAAGGTTTTACTTTGAGGTTCAGGTGAAAGGAAAAACCTCCTGGGATTTAGGTGTCGTCAAAGAGTCGATCGCCAGGAAAGAATCGGTTTCTGCGAAGCCTGAGAGCGGCTACTGGACTATTTGTCTGAGGGGAGATCAATATAAAGCATCCAGAGCCCATTTGACAGTAAAAACTCCAGTGGATAAAGTGGGAGTGTTTGTGGATTATGAACATGGGTTAATTTTGTTTTATAACGTGGATTTTGAAGAAATGATTCACTGTTTTACTGGCTGCTCCTTTAAGGAGAAACTCCGTCCATTTTTCAGTCCTGGTCTTCCTCATGGTGGTTTAAACTCCAGCCCTCTGGTCATCTCTCCAGTCAGTTACACTGGAAGGAATCCTCCTGACCACCTGGCTGAACCTCACACTTAAATGTTTCAGGTCAAACAAATTTCAGTATCAGACAAAGAAAAATGAAAAGACGTTTTCAAATGATGATTTCATTTATTACAGGAACAAAGCCATCCAAACCAGCCAGGCCCTGCATGAAAACGTATTTGCCCTCATTTGTTAAATCACGAATTAACTGAATTAACCAGATTGTTTATAAAGCTGAGGTCAGTTCCACCAGACATGCAGATTTAATAAAGTACTCAAACAGAACCTGTCTGACAACATTAAGAAGGCTAAAAGATCTCAAAAAGCAACACATCAGGACCTGATCTGGAGAAATTCAGGGAAAACCCAGAACATCTAAAGCCCTGCAGGTCTCACTGGTTGTTTTTATACTGGTTGTTTTAATTTGTTGGTTTTATTACATCTTACTGGTGTGTTTTTACAGTGAATTTTATGAATTGTACAGTGACCTTGGGTGTTAGAAAGGCACCTGAAATTAAATGTATTATTATTATTAATAATATTATTAATAAAGTTAAGGTCAGATGTCATGATTCAGCAATAGACAAAAATGTCCTCCATGAGAAAGTTCAAAGGTCAAAACGTCTGACCAAAAACAACACAAAGGCACATTAGCTAAAAACATCTTGGTGCTCCCAAAGACTTCTGGGTAAATAATCTCTCAGCTGATACAACAAAAGTTAAACTTCCTGGAAGGTGTGTGTCCCGTTCCTCCTGGAGTCAAACTAACTCTGGATTCCATAAAAACAGCAGCAGCAGCACTCAGTCAGTAATGAGAAATTCATTAATAGTTATCACTAACACTGGATCCTAGTTGTTGGTACCAGGAGTGATCCATAACTATGTAAAAAAATAATGATATAGTTGCTGTACTAGTATTAGTTACTAAATACTTTTTAAAACTTGATTTTTATATCATTTCATATTTCAGGCTATAAAGGGTCATGTTTACATGTTTTCACCAAAATGAAAATTCTTGTCCGAAAACCGAAAATGAGGAAACCCAAGGCCAAAAACCTAAAGAAATGATGTCAATTATTAGAACCCTAGCATTTATGGCTACGATGTGTACTAACCTCACTAAAATCAAGGCATTGCATAAATTAATTACAAAACTATGAAAATAATGAGAGGAGGGAAAATACTGTCTGTCACTTGGAGAAGCCTCTGTCTGACGATGTGACAGCAGCAGGAGAAAAACAACACTCTGGTTCGGGTCTGACTCGGGTCCAGTCAGAGCTGATTTTAGGTCCTGGCAGCACAGCATGATCTTACAGGTGATGTTTGAGTTCTGTCCGGGGAGGCTTAAGGGCTGTAAGCTGTGTCAAGTGCGCGCACGCCACCTGTACAGCGCTCTGCAGCAGGAGGGGCAAATTGAAATGAGCCGCTCAGGTCAAAAGCTCATCGAGTCCGGACCAGTCCAAAATCACCAGCAGAGGTAGTGCATTTTAGAATTCATTTTAAACTTTTAGTTTTTACTTTTAAAGCCATGCGTGGTCAGGTCCCTGTTTATATTTCAGACCTTTTACAACCCTACAGTCCTCCTCGTAGTTTGAGGTCTGCTAGTCAGAGGCTGTTGGAGGTTCCTAGATCACATTTTAAGTCCAGGGGAGATAAATCTTTTAAAGTAGTGGCTCCAAAATGATGGAACACTTTACCTCCTCCTCTGCGTAGCCTGGATTCTGTTGACTCTTTTAGGAAACAGTTGAAAACTCATTTATTCAGGCTCGCTTTTAACTGATTATAGGTTGCATGATGTTTTTGTTTTATCATGTTTTTATTTTGCGTTTTATCATGTTCTGTTTTTATTTTGTGTTTTATCATGTTTTTATTTTGCGTTTTATCATGTTCTTATGTTTTTATTTTGTGTTTTATCATGTTTTTATTTTGCGTTTTATCATGATCTTTTCAAGTTTTTATTTTGTGTTTTATTACATTCTTTTCAAGTTTTATCCTTTGTGTTTTTATAATTGTTTTTATTGTAAAGCACTTTGTGACCATTGGCCTGAGAAAGGTGCTATATAAATAAAGTTATTATTATTATTAGTGAAATAAGTCCACACCGCAGACATGCTGCTCTTATCCCGTTTCTCCAGTGCTGCCTGAGCTATTTGCTTGTGACATCACACGTTTCGGCGTGTTGTTTAGGTGATTTATTTCGGACCGAAACCAAAAATGCACTTTTGGGTTATTTTCAGCTGAAAATTTTCAGTGGCCAAATTTTTGGTGCATCCCTAATTTTCAGACATCCCAAATCCCATTGTCTCTCTTTTATTTTTCAGAATAAATGATTTGTGGTGATAAAATGTGATTCTAATAAAGAATTGTATTTTTTACGGTACATTTTTTGCCTATTAATTTTTTATTGTATTTTGAAATGTGATCTTTTCTTTCCTTGAATGTATTGGATGTCATTGCTCTTTGGACTCTGCTGTTTTTAAAGTGCTTTATAAATAAGGTTGGTTTGATGTTTGAACCGCTTCTCGTGACCCTACAGGGGTAACTAGGGAACTCAAACTCCTCCACCAGGTTAGGGTGGAGGTTGAAGTGTGAAATCTTAATATAGAAGCAGGATATCAGTAGAGGACTTCTGCTGGGGGTTTAAATGACTACATGTAAATCAATCAGCTCTGAACTTTATGAATGAGACTTTTAGACTTCAGGTTTAACGGAGACCACGTCTGCTCTCCTCCCGCTCTTTCTCCTGTTTTATCCTCTTATTTAATGTTGGAGAAACCTGAAAGTTGACATCATGACCCTTGTCTTCTTCAGTTTAGGATTTTTTATGAGCCAAAGTCCATGTTTGAGTTAACCCTTTAAAGGGCATCACTGAAATACATGGAAGATTTACTGAAAAAGGAGCCGAGGGAGAAAAGCTTCAACCACTGAGTGTGACTGGAAGATTTTAACTTGTAAAAAAATTACAACTTTTTTCAAACTTTCTTTACTTTTTTGTAAAATTTTCAGGCTGCAAATCAAAACATAAATCAAGTGGGAAAATGGCCTCTTGCTGTATAAAAGGTTAACATCACTGACTTCCACCATGGGTTTTTTTTTTTTCCACCACTACGACTAAAACAATAAAAATATGAATATTTTTGTTAATTTATGTCAAAAAGACTTATAATGTAACATAAGGTTATTATCATATAAATATATTATGAAAATTACAGCAGTAATAAAGTATTAATGATTAACTCTTTAAATTCAAACATCTCAATGTTTTTTAGTTAAATTCATTTCATGCTTGAAAACAAACAGGAAATAAAATGTGTTTGACCTGTCAGGTTAAAGGTCATTGAGACTTTCACACACTCTGAAACACTTCATTTTATTTAAACAGATGCTCTAATTTGACTGCAGCTGCATCCTGTCGGTTACCAAAGCCTTCCAGACGTGAGGAGAGCAGGATTAAAGACCAACAGGTAGGTTGACCTGAGGACGCCATAGGGAGGAGTTTGGAGTCTGTTTATTTCACTTTATAGAGTTTTATTTTGTCCTGTTCCTTTTGAGTTTTTTTGTTTGAATGGTTTAGTGTCACAGATTTCTCTCTGAACCATCTTGACTTTTGAATGTATTTTTCTTTGTTTGCTAGTTTGTTTATTCTCTGTGTCATTAGTCACTTCCCCCTCGGCTCCTCTGTTATTCAGCACCACTCCACTGGCCCGTCACCTGTTTAGTTTGTTATTTGCTAAAAAGACAAACACCTGCTCTAAGGAAGTTTAAATTCATAGTTTTGGGATGATAAAAGCATCAACTTTTAATTTATTTTCCCTTGATGAAAACGAAAATAACAGTAAACTCTGACTGAAATAAAAAAATAAAATAGCTAGACCAGTGACATCTACTGAGCCTTACTGCTACTTCACACTGGATACGGTGCGGTTGCAGTGCGGCACCGCAGCCGCAAGAAAAGTAGACCACACCAGCTGCAGTTTTGTTGTGGAATGTCTCCGGCTCTTTGCCTCAGCAGGAGCGCCAAATCTCGGTGGTTCACGCGAGAACAAGTGCGTGGTTAGCAGCAGCTGGTAAACAGCTAGGGTCGTCTTCTCGTTCTTTTGTTGAGGATTATGTATTCACTTGGCTTGTTCAACTTCATTTTTATATAGTTTAATGTTAATACTTAAGTTTTATGTTGTTTCTTTGTCTTTTAAAGTGCCCATGGCACGATATTTAAATCAATTTATATTAAACAGATTTAATCTTTGATGCCTCTACATCAGCGTTACTCAAAATACGCTGTAATTATTTCCTAACGAGCAACTCAGAGATCAGAAGAATGCTTCTTTCCTTCCGGATCTGCTGGGTTTCTCCTTATTTGGCAGCCTGACACTTCTGCTACAGTAGGGGGCAGTGCCGTCGCGTGAAAGTGAAACGAAACACTTGCTAATAGAAAAGAGAAACACGAGAGGATAACTCTGTGTCTGTGCTACACGGTCTATGGTCAATGGCGGCGGCAGCACTGGCGCTCTCCTCGCTCCAGGTGTCGTGAACGTGCATGTGGGTGGAGAATTAGACCATATAAGCAAGTCCAGATCGCTATGACCTCATAGCGGGCTAGGAGTGAAAAAAATGGTTTGAAACATTGGTGGAGGAGGTCTGTAATCTTGAAAATTCTCACTAGGTGTACTAGGAGACAAATAGATGCCGTTTTTTGCTCTTTCTGACATGTTTAAGGTGAGAACTCAACGTTGCAACATGATAGATAAGTCAGAAAACACGGAAAACCATGACATGGGCACTTTAAACATCCAAATCGTGTTAACGTTAGCAACGTAGCTAATGGTTTTATTTTTTAAAATACCGTATGCACCTCGCCTGCTAGCATTTCACTTCCTGATTGGCACACGTAATGTCTTTAACTTGATGACGATCCACTGTGGTGTCCGGGAAAAATAGACTAGTTTAAGTTAACTTTTCTCCTCAACCGCACCACACCGGAGTCGGTGTGAAGGCTCTGATTGGAATAAATGGTTGTTAATCCTTGCGGAGTCCACACCACACCGCAACCGCATCCGGTGTGAAGTAGCCTTTAAACAAAATGTTCCAGACAGCAAAGTGAAAGCTGAACTCCCGAACTGCTGTAAAAACATAAAACTGTTGATAGAGAAACCCACAGTGGTCACTGAAATCACCTGGATGGGACAGAAAAAAATAACATCAGAATAAACTGATGAAATCAGGCCTTGATTTTCATTTCACAAAACAAAGTGATGAAACTAATCTCGAGACAAAGGTTCCCCTAGAAAAGATTTAACTAATGTGAGTCAGACTGGAACCAGTCAGTTCTTAGGAGACGCTACAGGCTAGAAGACCATCAGCTACAGGCTAGAGCAGAGGTTCCCAAACTTTTTTCAGGTGACCCACATTTTGAAAAAGACAAAACTTCGTGACCCAATCTTAATCTATTTTATCATTTTTATCTATTAACCTATTTTAATCTATTGTTTTATTACTATTCCTGTTTTTATTAGTATTTTCTCACTATTCTTCTTTGTTTATTTTACTGTCTGGGCTGTAACCGGTACCAGGGAAACACATTTTGTTCCATCTCATGTTCTGAAATGACGATGACAATCCTTGAATCCTTAAAAAGGCTTTATTTACTCATGGAGAACGCAACTGTTCCTCTGCATTACATGTTTTTACTTAAAAATGTCTCAAATTGAACATAAAAATGAAAAACCCTTCTTGTGTTTTAACACATTTGGAAACATGGTTTTGGACCATTGACGCGTGCAAGCCACAGCTTTAGAGACTTCTGTAAAGTGAGAACATGTTTACAGTTTTGGAAAATGTCATCGTGCTCTGCCTGCAGTTTCAAACTCAGCTCATTCAGCAATGAAAACATATCCACCAGATATATGACAACGTAAAAACCCATTCACCAGTAAACAGATCAGCAAGAGGGGACTTCTTCTCCAGGAGGAACGCATGAATTTCATTTCTCAGCTCATCTACTCTGGTCAGAACTCGCCCTTTGGAAAGCCAGAGCACCTCTGTGTGAAACAGCAGGTGCGTGTGCTCCGCCCCCATGTCGCAGCACAGCTGATCAAAACGCCGACAGTTCAGGGAACTGCTCTTAATGAATAAAAATCAGTACTGCCGTCATGGTGTGTCTTATGAACGCGCCGTGGCGCATGGCGATGCAGGAATTTTGCGGCATTTGTGCCACCACGCTATTATTACGCAACGCTGGAGTTGTGAATGAGGATTACGCCTTGGTGCAACAGAGGGAGGTGTCACTAATAACGGGGCAAACGTGCGCCGACCTCTGACCCGAAAATTTTAAAAATCAGGTAAACATGGGAAAGCTGTTATAAGCATTTGTAAACTCTCAGCGGAGATGCAAACTGGAGGATACAGAGATCCGGGAGCTTCTGGCATCAAGAGAAGAAGCAGAAGTCACCTGTTTGTTTATTAAGGGAACTTCCGTCTCACGTCTCTGTAACGCTGCACGTCAATAGCGCGAAGACCGCCCCATACCCCTTTATACCGCCATTGCGTAATCTTTTGTGAAAAGCACACGATTGCGCAACATAACCGGTACGGTCTGAACACTATGAACTGCCAAAGGCTCCCAGATGCCGCCTCAGCTTCACGGCAAATCGGCAGCGTTGTTTTATGAAAGCAGCTTTGGTTAGAACAAAATAGTGTTGTTCTGAAATTGATTTGGCGACCCATAAAAAATGTTTTACGACCCCACTGTGGGTCGGGACCCCGTGTTTGGGAATGACTGGGCTAGAGGACCATCAGCTACAGGCTAGAACTGATGGTTTTCTAGCCTGTAGCTGATGGTCCTCTAGCCTGTAGCTGATGGTCCTCTAGCCTGTAGCTGATGGTCCTCTAGCCTGTAGCTGATGGTCCTCTAGCCTGTAGCTGATGGTCCTCTAGCCTGTAGCTGATGGTCCTCTAGCCTGTAGCTGATGGTCCTCTAGCCTGTAGCTGATGGTCTTCTAGCTTGTAGCTGATGGTCCTCTAGCCTGTAGCTGATGGTCCTCTACCTTGTAGCTGATGGTCCTCTAGCCTGTAGCTGATGGTTTTCTAGCCTGTAGCTGATGGTCTTCTAGCCTGTAGCTGATGGTCCTCTAGCCTGTAGCTGATGGTCCTCTAGCCTGTAGCTGATGGTCCTCTAGCCTGTAGCTGATGGTTTTCTAGCCTGTAGCTGATGGTCCTCTAGCTTGTAGCTGATGGTCCTCTAGCCTGTAGCTGATGGTCCTCTAGCCTGTAGCTGATGGTCCTCTAGCTTGTAGCTGATGGTCCTCTAGCTTGTAGCTGATGGTCCTCTAGCTTGTAGCTGATGGTCCTCTAGCCTGTAGCTGATGGTCCTCTAGCCTGTAGCTGATGGTCCTCTAGCTTGTAGCTGATGGTCCTCTAGCTTGTAGCTGATGGTCCTCTAGCCTGTAGCTGATGGTCCTCTAGCCAAACATCTTCACTTTGGTCTGATCTATCTAAAAGACATTGCTCCAGAAATCATTGTGAGAATGTGACTACTGGTATCGTCTCTAAAACTGTGGTTTTCACTGGTCCTAGGAGGGAAAATCCATGTTTCATTCAAGATTTAAAAAATGAAAACATAAAACTTTTTCTCCAGGTTTACTTTTAGGTTCCAACTGTCAAAATAACAGCAGCAGAGTTACAATTTCTTTAAAACTCATCTATGACCACTGCTTTTAAATTTGTGATAAATACTATTTTAAAATTTTGTTTGATTTCTTGAAATTATCTCAAGACAATCCAGAGCAGAGAGTCAACCAGATCCATTGCTGCAAAGCAAGTCCTGATACATAAACGCCTCCAGCTGAAAGAGGGTGTGCTAGTTTTCATCATGCTTTTACATCTTTGCACAAAAAACACAGACAACGCTTGTTCTTATAGGTCCTCTGCTGATTTCCTTTAGGTGTCAACATCCGCAACTTATGGTATGAGACGGAAGGCATTGGAGAGAAGATGGCAGAGCTGGAAAAACTGCGGGAGTTTGCAGTGGATGTGGCTCTGGATCCTGATACAGCACATTTTGATCTGGTTCTGTCCGGTGACGAGCAACAAGTATACGATACAAATGTGACCAAGGATCTCCCTCAGAGCTCCAAGAGATTTGATAAATGTGCCAGTGTATTAGGGAAAGAGGTGTTTTCTTCAGGAAAATCTTACTTTGAGGTTGGGGTTGAAGGGAAGACCGCCTGGACTTTAGGAGTGGCCAACGAGTCCATCAACAGGAAAGGAGACATCATAATGAGCCCAAACAAAGGGTTCTGGACCATATGGTTGAGGAACAAAGTTTATGAAGCTTTGGAATGCCCTTTAGTTCATCTCTTCCTCAAGTCTCGTCTTCAGAAGGTGGGCGTGTTTGTGAACTACGACAAAGGTCTGGTCTCCTTTTATAACGTAGAAACTGCAGATCTTCTCCACTCCTTTACTGGTTGTCGCTTTGGTAAGAAGATCCTCCCCTACATCAGCCCTTGTGGCAATAAAAATGGCAGCAACTCTGCCCCCCTGATTATTATTCCTGTGGTTCATAAGATCAACAAGGCAGAGCTGAGGAGCGTCCAGCAGTTCGCAGTAGAGGTGACTCTAGATCCTGACTCAGCATATCCTGAGCTGATTCTGTCTGCTGATGGGAAACAAGTACACCACAGCAACGTGAAGAACGATCTCCCAGAAAACCCTAAAAGAGTCAGTGACTGTGTCAACGTTTTCTCTTCAGGGAGGTTCTACTTCAAGGTTCAGGTCAAAGAGAAGACCGACTGGACTCTGGGAGTCAGCACCGAGTCCATCGCCAGGAAGGGAGAAATCATACTGCAACCTGAAAGTGGTTTCTGGACCATTTATTTAAGAAACAGGGACGAATACGAGGCTTTTGATAAACCCATAGAGCGTCTAGCTTTAAAGCGGCTCTCTGGAGCATTTTTCTCTGTATCAAAGTTTTCTAAATGTTTTAAATGATATTTCAGGTCTAAACTATGATCTATGGGTTGAGTTCCACAACATCTGTCATTCTGATGAAGACCCTCCTTCCTCCTAGAGACCCCTTTCCATTATTTCTTGCCGCCGACATTTTTCAGCCAATGAAATTCAAATGTCTGCATTCTCTCAACATGCATCGACCAAACCTGTACCAGTAGGGGGCGCTGTCGTACAGGACACTCCGTGTGTTTCTCTGCCGTCTCAGCCGTTCACTGAGGACTCACGGCTCATTTCTACTAAAAACCTACCCATTCCCCAGATAAAGATGGATTTATTTTTATTTTTAAACCTTTCACCTCACAGAATGGCAAGGCTTGACAGGATTACGCGTTTATTTTGGTCAGAAAGTTCATCCAGGGCCGAGTCAAGTTCGGCTTCAGAGTCCAGCAGCAGCTCTCTGCTAACAGAGCTAATATCAGAAGCAGCAGGGACAGAGAGGGCTCATCAGACCCTCGTAGTATTGTTGGAATAAGATTGTGAACTGTGAGTGATTAAACCCTACACATTGAGCTGTACAATTCATGTCCGAAGTATGTGCACGCGCGCACACGCGACCGGACGCGCGTGTCGAGATGTTTTGAGGAGGAGCCTTTGGACGCTAGATTCAAAAACTGCTTTCTTGCTGAAATCCTCCGGAGTGCCGCTTTAAGGTCCCATCCTGAAAAGGTGGGGGTGTTTGTGGACTATAATGCGGGTCTGGTTTCCTTCTATGATGCAGATACTGCAGGTCTTCTCTTTCACTGGTTGCTGCTTCGCTGAGAAACTCCTGCCGTTTTTTAGTCCCTGTATCAACGTTGGTGGAATTAACTCTATCCCTATGATTATTTCTCCTGTTAACCTCCTAGAATAGACCAATCATAAGTGTCCAATCCTGGTCCTCAAGGGCCACCATCCTGCACATGTTAGATGTTTCTCTGCCTCAACACACCTGATTTTAGTTAATGGGTGACTAAAGTCAAAATTCAACCACTGAATTAGGTGTGTTGGAGCAGAAAATAACTACAACATGCTGGAAAGTGGTCATCGGGGACCAGGATGGTACCCCCACTGTACCAGAGCCACAAAATCAATGTTAAATGGTCACACTGTTGAAAATAACCCTTTATTCCCTACATGTAAAAGGTCCCACTGAAACGTTTATGTATATTCTGTTTGAAACAGATGTAATAATGGTTGGTTGGGATCAGAAGGCCCAATAAATCAGCATGTATGAAAAGTTACATTTGGTTTTTTGTCATTTCCCATTTATTTTTTATACATTTAGTGTTATTAAAACTTAATATTCTGTTAACTAATTTGGAAGGGAAGAAACTGATTAAATAAAAATAGATATCTAATTGCAGTTTTTATTTTGATATTGAAGGGCAGAAAAATGTTTTGCATTCTGATTGGTTAGGACAGGGAGAGAGGGAGGGAGCGCAGTGTGAAGAAACTAAACTGCTGGAGAAGTTTGGAGCAAAACAGCTGGAAAATGTATGGTGTTAAAACACACACATTGTACAGGTGCGCAGCGCGGAGGATTTTATTAAATATTAACAGCTTGGGAGGGGAAACGCGCAATTGGTCCACTGGGGGATCGGAGGTGCACGTCGCTGCTCACCTGCATGTTCTGGAGCAGTGGGAGAGATGCGCAGCGGTGTGCTGTGGATTATATGAAATATTAACAGCTTTGGAGGAGGAGAGACCCCGATTGGTCTGCGGGGTGTGGAGGATAATAATAATAATGGATTGGATTTATATAGCGCCTTTCTAAACACCCAAAGCGCTTTGACAGAAGCTCCATTATTCTTTCACGCACACATTTACACCATGGTGGTAAACTACGACAGACGTCTGTAGTCACAGCTGCCCTAGGGCAGTCTGACAGAAGCTAGGCTGCCATTCTTCGCCATCGGCCCTCCTGACCACCACCCACACAGGCAAGGTGGGTGAAGTGTCTTGCCCAAGGACACAACGACAATCTAACCCAGCTGGAGCTGGAGATCGAACCAGCGACCCTCCGGTTACCAGACTGGCCACTCTACCAACTGAGCTAAACGCCGCCCAAATTGTATTGCATTGTAACTCCCTGCAGCAGCTCCTCCTCCTGAAGCTGTTGTGGGAGGCGTGCGGTTCCGTTTCGCGGTGGTTTTATGAAATATTGACAGCTTTGGGGACACAGTAATTGGCTCAAGAGCCAGAAAGAAGAGGCCTATATTGAGTACCTATGGTCTGTCATGGTTCGCCACTAGTGGGCTCATGGTTCTGTTTCATGACCCAGTTCAGTCCAAGCATCAGCTGGACTCAGGACCAGGGGCGTGGCTATGGGTGTACCTGGGCCCACCCAATCAAATGGCTTCCTCAACAAAATTATATATAAATTTGTTTTATTTTTGACAGGTGTCATTTAAAGTCATCATATAAAATGAAATGAAATAGAATAAATTTAAATAAATATTGCATGTGTTGTGGTGATTTCAGGTACGGTATCTATTGCATTATTTGCAAGTCTTGCTGTCATTGGCTATTTTGAATAACTTCGGAACTCTCCAGACAAGCTAGGGCTAACTGCGTTTTGCTAATGCTGCTGTGACCTGTATTGTCAACTAAAGCGTTTTAGAAATGGCTAAACAAATGTCCACTTCAAAGTTTTTGAAAAAACAAAGCGTGGAAGAGGACCTGCCAGTGTCAGAGTCACTGAATCAGCACAGGCGCCTTCAGATTTTACGCCTGACAGGCCTTCATCATCGACCGACACCGGGGTCCACACAGAGCCTGCAGCTGCTGCAGGAGATAACGCTGCAGAAACCAGAACGCCACCACCAGATTTGTCTGATATTGCTGAACCAGAGACTCAGCCAATTTTGACCAGCTTTGCTGGAACTTTAATATCAGGAAAAATATGCTGCTTTACTTCAAGTTGGTACAACAACTTTAAGTGGCTCGAATATAGTCAAACAAATGATGACATTTTTTGTAAATGCTGCAGACATTTTCCTGGAGTTCGTATGGAATTTACATTTGTTAGAGATGGTTTTAGAGACTGGAAGCATTTAAGACAGGCTTGTTCCAAACATGAAAACAGCAAGCCTCATGTTCTTGCTTTCAGTAAACTAACGGCTTACAGAGAAAGTCATGCACCTAACAGGTGCATCTCCGTGCATTTTAAACCAAATGCACGGAGATGCTAGAAATGTCACATTTATTGAAAGAAATCGTCAGCATGTGAAGGTGGTATTAGATATCGTCATGATGTGTGCCAAACAGGACATCCCTCTTAGGGAGCAGAGAGACAGAAGAGGCTCTAAACAGAGGAAACTTCTTGGAAATTTTCAAGCTGATCTCAAAATATGATCCCGAAGTTGAAAACCAGCTTCAACAGCTTCCACGCAACGCCACCCTGATGAGTCCCAACATTCAGAATGAACTGGTACAATGTGCTGCATCATTGTTGCTACGCCAAATCAGAAAGAAATTACACGAGTCCACATATTATGCTATTATAGCAGATGAGTACAAAGACCAAACGTCTAAACGTGAGATTGTAGCTGTGTGTCTTCGTTTCATTCATGGTGGGCTGATAAAGGGGAGAGCTGTTGGATTTACTGACACAGATGACATGTCTGCTGAAGGGATTTCCAGGAAAATTCTGGCAGTCCTGGAACCCCTGGAGCTCGATCCGTCCCTTTGCATCAGATTTTGTTTTGACGGTGCATCTGTGATGTCAGGAAACGGAGGTGGCGTGCATGTGCTTCTGAAGCAAACGTTCCCGCATGCAGTGGATGTGCACTGTAACTCCCATCGACTGAACCTGGTGCTGTGCACAGCTGCTCAAGTCTCAGGAAACATCTCAACTTTTTTTGACACTGTAAATCAGCTTCATGTTTGGAGCCCACAGACACACGCGATTTATGCATTTGCAAAAAGAAATGCGCCCCGACAGTAAACTGGTTGAGCTGGAGAGATCCACTGATGTGCGCTGGAGTTCAAAGTCAGGCTCTGTGAGCAAAATACTGCAGCTACTCAATGTCATTCTGGAAGCTCTTTCTGAATTTTCAGAAGAAAGTGGACAGACAAAGCTGGAAGCAGAGTCTCTGTTGCAGCAAATTCAGACCAAAAAGTTTATCTTTTCGCTTGTGACATTTGGAAAACTATTTGAAACCTCCAACTTAATTGCAACAAAAGGACCACAAAGTCCTTCCTTGTGTGTGTCAGACTGCATTAGTCTGATTGAATGTCTGAAAGTCAGTTTTTCCAAGTTCAGATCAAATTCAGATGATGATTTTGACAAAGTGCTTAAATTAACTGAAGACCTGCTGAGCAAAAATGGCATCGCTTCATGGGACGTTGTTTCTCGGAGACAACGGAAAACGCCGGTGAGACTGAAGGATGCTGTGGTGGGGAAATCCTCCTGTGTGAGAAGTGATGCTGATTTAAGAAACATGTGGAATGCAGTTCTTGATCGACAGATAACAGAGCTGAACTGTAGGTTTAAAGAAGACACCTATGGACTAATGCGTGCTGCAGCTTCGTTGCTCCCTGCATCAGCAACATTTGGAGAACTCGAACTTCTACAGAACGCGGCCAAGCGGTTTAATATCAACATCACGGAAGCTGCGAACTCTATTTTCACTCAACAGATAAAACGCAAAATTGAGGCAGGACACAGCTTTCCATCACTAATGGAACTGTTTGACAGCTGTCCAGCTGAGATTTTCCTAATGTCAGCGTGCTGCTGAAGATTCTTATAATGCTACCGATCACCTCATGTACTGTGGAAAGACTGTTCTCAACAACAAATCGAATCAAATCAAGACTGAGGGCCTCGATGTCGACTCCACGCCTGAACAACATTGCTCTTTTGTCTTTTGAACGGAGCCTGTCCAACTCTTTGGATTATGACAAAATAATATCCATCTTCAACAGCAAACCCCGGCGCCTTCGCCTTGTTTTGTAGGACATATTATGGATGTATTACAACAGCAAAGGTAGGCCTGTATTTTTTTTTTCTTTTGCTGTGGTTTATTTGTTGGACAGTTGTACCGGGTTATGTTTGTGTTGCTGTATTATACAGTGACGGACGGTAATAACATCCACGCAGCGCTGGTTGTGGAAATGTAAGTGGTTTTATGTTAGTGCTTCTGTCGTTATTTTATCTTCTTTAAAAAAAAAAAGGTGGCTTGTTGTTGAGCAATCTGAACTAAGAAATGACACAGCTTGGTGTCTGTTTTGGAATATTTTTGTATTTACGATGTCAGTGACCAATACCTGCTGTGTTACAGGTTTACTATGCTTTGAAAGCTTTGTTCAAATATTTTTATGTCGGTTTCTGATATTCACATCTGTTTACAAATAAACTTTTTTTCCAATAACATTTATTGGGCCCACCCATTTTTTATTAGGCCCGGCTGAAAATCTATTTCTGGCTACGCTACTGCTCAGGACTCTAAAATACTTTGGTATCCCGAGTTGTTCATGGTGGACTCAGTGAGTCCAGTGGCTGCAGTAGAAGCCCAAACCATCAACCCTCCACCACTGTGTTGACAGCTGGGTTCATGCTGTGCTGATTTGAAAATTGTTTTTCTCCCAACAGGCTGCTGTGCATTATGGGTAAACATCTCCATTTTGATCATGCTTGTCTAAAGGACATGGCTCCATAAGTCTTGTGGTCTCATATGTTTAAACTTCACAACCAACCAAGTCTTTGCTCCACAAATGTTTTAATTTACAAATTTAAATTATATGTTTATATTAATAAAACAGAACATTTAAATCTAAGTGTTTTACAAAAACATAACATCTGCTAAACCAAACTACAGTCAGTAGGTTTTGTTGAACCTGCTGTTGATTTTTTCTACAGGAATGCTGATGGTGAGGGCGATGAGCAGAAACTGGTTCTGTTCCTCGAATCGGACCAGCTGCATCGACACCGCACCATCGGCTGTCTGGTGCTCCAGCAGGAAGTTCTTACTGCCGTAATCCTCCCTCATCAACGGAAGGATGTGGACTGGAGAGCTGACGCACCAGAAGGGTTTCTGGAACTCATCCAGCAGCGTCAGGCTCATGAAGCAGCAGTTCTACGAAGAAAAAACATCAAGAAAAGGGGTGTGGCCACAATTCCTCACCAGCTGGGTTCAAGTGAAACTTGCCCAACTGAACAATTAAAGGAGTGTGTAGTTTATAAGAATTATGGTAACAGTTAGGGGTGGGCGGTAGAAATGGTATATGGTAGAAACGATTTTGACTCGACTGTCCTTCCGCGGTAGAGCATGCTGATGAATTACAGGTGGGATTTGAGACTTGGTGCAGGTTCCAACAGACCTATTCCATCGGAATTGTACACCTCCAACTTTATATTATTCTTAACAATTCTCTTGTTTCCGGTTTTCCTGAAATTTTGCGTCTTGGACAGAACCGGAATTGGGTCAGCAGCACCCGGACCGCTGTAGCGTCTCGCAGACAAACGATGAATCTCCTCCCTGCTTTTATCACTAATCGCACACTGCACTCTTTGAGGTGACTCAGGGGGGTGAAGGCGCTGCAGCGGTTCAGGGTGATCATTTATAAAACTTTGTGTAGAATCCTTACTAAAAATGTTCTTAATCTCAGCAAAACATTTTCACTTACGCAAAATCCATTTCCGATTTATAAAACTCTGCGTACGCACAGATCCACGCAATTCTGCTTTATAAATCGCTCTCAGACGTAGAACTGTGCTCAGCTGTTTTTGGGTCAGAACCCTCCTCCTACACACCCTCATTCTGCCATATACGGTCAATGCAAAGTACCTCATGAATTATTGCATATAGATAAGCCGGTGGGTTTTTGGCTTTTAACAGTAAATTGTGACAACAGAGAGGTTTACAAAACGTAATTTCACAGAGGCTGAAACTCGAGGTGGTTGTGGTGAGGTGGAGGGACGGGAAAATGTTTTATCAAGTGATCAAATTCATGATAATATGGAAGTGCTCTGAGTTGACTCTCAGAGCTGCAGGTGGACGCTGTCAGTCTGACAGAGAGATTGTGCAGGATCTAAGAGAAACATTTAATGAAAACATTTAATTTAATCCAAAGGGGAAGAAACGTCATGCTGTCAACCCGTCGGATAATTCACTGGTTGAAAGGAACCCGAAAATGGTCAGAAGCTGCAGTGGTGCCGGTGACACTGGGTTTTACTGATTCCGATGGTTCTGTTGATCTAACACTGGACCCAGTTCAGCACATAGATTCATAGGATGCTCTAGAGAATCTAAATCCACTGATCAGCCAGCCATGATCTAGAAATCTTTCTCCTCATCTGGAGTCTGCCTACTGGCTGCAGCACAGCGCATTACGCACAAGTGTCAATGCAGGATTCATAAGCCTCAGTAATCGCAATTGATGCACCAATAAGTGCAGTTGTTATATAATCTGAAGACGTCTGGATGAACATAATGTGATATTATTCTAAAATGCAACATATTTTTGTTCAGATTTTCCCCCCTCCGGGGGTGAGAGGTTAATGACCAAAGGGGAGGAACATGGGAAACCGGGCAGCGCGGTTTAGTTAGAATGAGATACTTAGTGTATTAATTTATGCAGGTAAACCTGGTGTGAGACCATAGCTGCTGGGTTTTTGGGGAGTTTTCATTAAAAAAAAAAAGTTCATACAAAAATAAAATTAATGTGAATGAAAAGGTCTAGAGAGAAGAAAATCTTAAATTTTCTGCCCCTTTTTACAAAATAAAATCATTTATTTTAGTTTTCATCATGTTTCTATTCTATTGTTCAAACTTAGTCACTGACAGTGTTATAATTTACATTCATGATTCCTTTGCTTCCATGTTAAGGTTCTATAATTTTACACCATTAACAGAAATACTTACCGTATTGACCCGAATATAAGACGAGGTTTTTTGCATTGAAAATAATTTGAAAAAGAGGGGGTCGTCTTATTATCGCGCCTCACCCCACCAGCAGGGGGCACATGCTTTTTGGCCAAGCGGCAGACGTGGCAGCAGCAGGAAGCAGTAGACTGTGAGCAGTCCCAGCAGTTCGATCCAGCTCAAAGTTACAGGTCCACTGAGGATTAAAACACCTGATGGCAAAGTCCAGCTGCAGCCAGATCAACTTCTGGCATTTTCAGACTAGTTTGGGTTTTTTGCTCGATTTGGTTCGGTTTTTTCTTTTCAGAGTAGGGTCTGGGTTTCTTGTAGTCTACGTATGGAGCCGACACCTTCTGTCGGACCTCAGTGATTTGAGATTACTGGACGCACTGCAGTGTTTTCAGTGAGAACTCTGTACAGGTGAGCGCGTCGCTCGTTTCACACCTCGATTCTACATCAAGCCTGAAAAACACAGGAGAATCGAGTGCTGCCCCACGGATGCGCCTGCAGTTCTGGCGTCCACAGACAGGACCCATTTCTGAAGCTGTGCGTCTCATGTATGTTTACGGTAATTGCTCGACAGACACACAAACACGCACAGTCTAGAGAGAGAAAAAGAGAGGGAGGAGGGAGTTGAGCCCACTCAACTGGAGACTGAGCAAGAGAGGAACTTGACCTGAGCTTTTTTTTCCCATTTGACTGAAATATGTTGTCACAGAGAACTTTAATTCCTGATTAATAAGCAAATACTAAAGCAGTTTGTAATTTTCTCAAAATGTACTTAAAAATTGTTTCTTTAAAAAGTGAATGTATTCTTTTATCTGAAGATCGGTCTTGAAAAATGGGGGTCGTCTTATAATCGGGGTCGTCCTATATTTGGGTCAATACGGTAATTTCTCCCTATTGGTTTAAAATCTTTTTGTTTTTTAAAGAATTCAGTTCCTATCAAATTCTAACTACTTACCGTTTTTTAAAACATTTTCTGAATATTTACTGGTAAGCTGTTTTTATTAGCTTTGTATGTAGAAAATTTTTCCAATCAACTAAATCACGAAATTGCAGTATCTTATATTTTATAAATAATGGGTTAGACAGGGATCTCTATACATTAGGGATGTGGAGATTCACCGATTTGAACCGGTGGTCCGATCACGACGTGTAAAATCCGACTGCACCGGTAGCTTCAGCGTGCATCGGCTCAGCTGACTGCTAAATGCGCAACGTATCGCTCTCTCTTGTCTCCCATCGGTGAAAACAATGGTTACATCGATTAGTTCAGGGTGTCCAGCCTTTTTCCTCTCACGAGCTACTTTTATACTGAGCAGCTCCACGCGTGTTGTGGGGTGAGCTGCAGGTGCTGTAAACGCTGTGTGTGTGTGTGTCCTCCACCGAGTCAGCTCTCGTTCATGTGACGTTTAACGGAGGTTTCGTGGCTCAACTGCTGTCCTTGTAACTCGTTCCCCAGAGGGGCGCGGGGGAGAACTGTCCCGCTATTTAACAGCAACGACTCCACGTTCAACCGGTTGATCAGTTTATCTGTTTTGTCCTCATTTTGTTGAACGCACCATCAGTAAAACTACGGAAGCCTGGTGGTGCAAGCGCAGTTAGAAAACCTGGTAGAACAGGTGAGGAGGAGATGAGCAACATCATAGAATCTGAATGGTTTCTGCTTTGTTAGCCACTAGAATCTGTTAGTGTTAGAGACACTATGTTGGAGTTATTTACACAATGCACAGAGTTAATGCTAGAAAGTGTTGATTAGAGGAGGTTTAACAAGTGGTTTAGTCAAATTACAGACAGAAAACACTATTAATTAAAGGAGGATCTGAGGAAAGAGCTTTAATTGTTAATGTTTCACATCTTTTATTATTTATTTTTAAGAGGCCTAATCTTTTAAATTGGCTATATCAATTAATTGTTAAAAAAGTACAGAGATTTACTTTATTGATTCCTTGGGTAAAATCCTCTGGGAAATTTAGCAACAGTTGAGACTAACAACAAATGTAACATTTTTGTTGATGATTTAATATTTATTAGGAATAAAACAGTCCTCTTGTCTGAACCATAATAAAGTGCATTTTTTAAAAGTAGAATTTATTGATTTATCAAAAACAATAAAGTATCAAATAAATCTTTCACAGAGAAAGAGAGAGAGAGGAGTAATTATGATGATTTTTAAAAAACAGACGTGGACTTGAAAATTCTCTGTGATGTGTTGAATCGTTTCAAATCGCATTGTGGATCGTATCGAATCGCCAGCAAGGATGAATCGTATTGAATCGTATCGGCAGAGGCTTCACCATATCGTCAATGTATCAAATTGCTGAGAGCGTATCAAGATACGAATCGAATCGGCCTCAGTGGTGGGGATTCACATCCCTACTATACATGTAGATCCCCAAATTTCTGGACAGTAAGTTAAGTTTCGGACAATCACTGAGTTGTAAGTATGGCACTATATTGTATGAATATAGTAGGCCCCCCATTTTATTTTTCTGCTAAAAGTCACTATTGAAAAAGCTACCGTTAATATTTATTTTGCCATAAAATAGTGGGATATATGCGTCACCAGCAGAGGGCGCGCAGTACCTGATGCATCAGTAGCTGAGGTCCCAGCAGAAGTCTAGTCAGTACTAATGAGGCAGCATACAGACCAAGCACTGAGAACACCCTTGATATTTAGATTTTTCTGTTTTTGCAGTTTCAGTAAAAATAAATATGTTGCATGAGAGATGAGTTGGCCCAACCTTTCCTGAAGTGTAACGTAAGTATAGAAAGTGTGAGATTTGTGAAAAAAGCAGAGGAGGGGATTTTTTTCTACAGCATGAGGTCTCTGGTCCAGGGGGAGGGAGGGGCGTGTCCAGGGTGCAGTGTGAGGACAGCAGACCCAGTGCCAGCTCCGCACAGGGACACCCCAGACACACCCCTTCGCCTTGGACCAAAGTCCTCATGCAGTTAGTATGAAGGGGCCAGGGTGGAGGAGCAAAGGAAGCAAGTGTTTAAATACCAAATACTTCCTGATTGTGTTATAACACAGCTTGTGTTAAGAAAATAAACGTATCTAAATAATATCTATGGTGTGGTGGGGAGGAAATGATCAGAGACTATGGTGTAAGGGAACTGTCAAAAAGGTGTATGCAGGAGTTTAAAGTTCGTATTCACAGATTGTTAGTCAATAAAAATTTGTATCCAAATATCTGATGTCAAAAAATTTTTGTACCCAAAAATCGGATGTCAAATAACTTTGTGTCTGAGGACACAAATTCAACTCTGTGGGTACAAATCAAAAAGCTGTGAGTGCAAAGTCTTGTGAATACAACTCTCATTTCTGTGACTCTGAGGCTGCGGACACGAATTTATTTCTGTGGATACGAATCAGAAATTGCAGAAATGACGTCACCAGGACTGCTAATCAAACCCTGATTCAACAAAAACCGATCACGTTCCAGAGACGGCTGAGCTGAGCAGCACAATGGACCGGCTTTGCTAATAGCTCAGGTGAAGCATCTCAGGTAAAGTCAACATTGTCTACATCCAGTATTTATATTGAAATGTTCTACTTAATTAACATACAGCTGTTGAACTGCTATAGCTTACAAGCTAACGACATGTTGGTGAGGTTAAGTTAATGCTAGAGGTATTAGCATTAGGAGTTGGCTTGTGCTAATTAGCACTGACCTGCAAGAAATGAAATATCTATTTTGAAACAAAACTGATTAAATATATGATTAAACCTCTATAAAAGGTTTCATGAAGCTAAACATGGAGGGCTTACAGTTGAATTGTAGAGTTTTACTGACAGTAACTGGAGATGTCTGAAGAATAACCACAACACAATAGCTGTCGTCCAGTTTAAAAAATGCAGCTTTTGTTAATAAATTAAAGCTAAGTGCATAGATTTTAAGTAATCTTATACTCAGAAAGGTAAATCTTAGTTTATATTGTGTTTATGTAAGGGCATTTATCACCTTAAAAACTAAAATATATCCCCAATTAACAGTAACACTGTGTTAATTTCTTCATTAAGATCCAGAGCTCCAGCAACAGCAGTCCTCCAGAAGGCTTGATAAGAAGCATCACGCAGCGATGACTGGACGACGACACAAGCCTGGTCTGACAAGTGAAAAGGACTTTGTTATAACTATGAGGTTCCACCATAACTGTGACACACAACACTGTTTTCCAAATAAACATCTGCAGTCAGTCACTGTTCCCTCAGCTCACCTGAAAATGTAGTGAGTTCAAAAAACTTTTTGACAAATATCCTTATGCAATCGGCATTTAACCAGTCTAAAGGAAAACCACCAAATCACTGCAATATTTACAATCATGTTTTATTTTGTATTTTTTATGATACAACTTCCTGTTTCAGTCAACTTTTTGTTTTCAGTTACAGAACTTTAGTTTTTATGTTAGTAAATGTTTCCTTCAAAGTTTGGTTTTAGCTCTGTTACTGTTCAGAGGACACACAGCCATTTTTGGTTTTCACAAGATTAATTCTGATGACTGTAATGGAAACTTTATGGTAAAGTTTTTATGTTTAAAAAAAAAATGCTTGGAACGTGTCTCATGTTAACTTGAACAAATGTCAGCGCAAGTTCTTTTTATAAAGCAAGAAGGCCACCTGTAAATATTTATTTTTACACCATTAAATGTTTTGGAGGGTCTTCTTACATCTCAGGCATTTCTTGTGTTTTCCTTAGACTTTCAATACACTGAACCATTGTTATGTAAATGTGTCAATGGACTTATCATGGACTGTACAGTTTCCATAATAAACTGAATCTTGGGACTTGAACTCCATCTAGTTCCTCGTTCACAGCATCAAGCACCTCACAGTCAGGTCCACGTTCTGGAAGAAAAACAATTATTTTTAACTAATTTGTATGAAACACCATTTTCTTAATAAGCAGTGTTAGGACAGTAGAAATAGGTAGATATCACAATTTAGACACAATATGGCCAAGGCATAAAGTTATGAGCTAAGGCTAATGAATAGTAAATATTGAAAAAACATTCCAAAACACACTGACTTACACAGACATAGTGCAGTGACAAGAGAAAACATTTCATCAGGCAGTAAAATGCATATATTTATATACTGTACATTTGTAAAGCACGTTTTAAGTCGGGGTGATCAGCTACATTGTAGCCACAGCGGCCCTGGGGCACACTGACAGAGGCCAGGCTGCCACGCAGTCAGCACCACCAGCTCCATCTGACCAGCAGGCAAAGAGGGTGAAGTGTCTTACCCAAGGACACGTCTGATGGACAGAGCCTGGGTTTGAACTGGCAACCCACTGGTTACAAGGGCCATCATAAATTTAGCTTCACTGGTTTGCACTATTTGTGTGATCAACAAATGATCACCCTCACATGCTTGTTTGTCATTATCCAACAACTTGTTCCTCAATTTGAACTCACGATTTCCACACTGTGGATGATGTTATCCCATTCAGATTAAAATGAAAAAATCTGATGTTTTCATTTAAACCACAGCCTGTTTTACACTTTTCAGGTGCACTTTGCCTGTGTACTCAAACGTACACAGGTTTGAGTCTGAGCTTCAACAGACCTGCAAATCTTCATTTGGGTCACAAAGGTTCTTCATGTCACCCAAAACTCAGAGCTTGTTTGGGGAGAGTCCACCTTCTGACTGTAGAGGATGACTGTCCCAGGCTTCTGTGAAGGTGTGCAGGGCTTGAGCCAGACGTAGAAGAAAAGCATAGTGAACATAAAACAGACGAACAGGCCATCTTCCTCCAGACTGTGAAGAACTTCATAAATGGTGTCACGCTGGTCCAGACATCTCTCCACAGGCACTCTATTCTAGATCAGAAACAGGACATATTCAGCTGAAAAGTAATCAATTAAATTGTCTGACTGGAAATATGTCCCAACTATTACTTCACATTTTACATCTTACTAAAGATTTACTGTAAATAATGTGACTTACTGTAACCTCTGATTATGGACACTCAGCCCAGATATGAAGCTCCCTCATCCAGTGCCTTTAACAGCAAACATGGTTTCAGTACAACTAAATATTCCATACAACCTTACTGAAATGAGTAAAAAGGGTATGGAAACAGTAGTCCAAGTTCATATTGTTGTTTACCTGGAAGGCCAGCCATGGAGCAGTGCTTGAGCTGTTATTTGTTGCTGGTTCCAGATAGAAAATATGTACATAGAAAGAAAAACAGTGTTTTAATCTGCAGAAGTAATATATTAGGTCTACAACACAAAATATGAATAATAATAAAGTCAACAGCAGGATCAGAAAAGATCAAATTCAGGAACCACTAGCATTAAGTATACATTTTTAAAGTAATTTAAATGAGCTTTAAGACACAAAATCTGCACCTAAAGTTTTTCGTTAGCATTTGTATTCTCATGGTTTCTGAGGCCTTGACAGGTATGAAAGTTGATTAAAATGAACAATGTTTTGTAAAGTTCTGAACATAAAAATGTTGATTCCTTGCTCCTTTCTTCCTGAACCTCCTCCTCTGGGTGCTGCTGTGGCCCCAGACTCTGGACCTCTGTCCCCCTGAGCCTGAGACCAGCGACAGTCTCTTTTAAAAACCAGCTCAAATCCCATCTGGTTAAACTGGTCTTACATAAACTCCTGAGAATTAGCTCTGCACTTCAATCTTTCATTTTTTGTTTATTGTTCTGTTAAAAATTGCTCTGTGAATAATTGTCTAACTTGTTTACTATTGTCTCATTTGTTTATATCTGTAAAGCACCTTGTGATTAGTATTTTTGAGAGGATCTATAAAAATAAAACTACCTCTTCCTCATCCTCCAGCTACTTTTGACCTCTCAAAGGAAAAAAGGACAGCAGGTGAAGGAGGACAAATAATTAATTAATTTGTATATGCCTTGTGGTTTATTTTGACCTTTAATAACCAGATTCAGAGCAATAGTGATGTTTAAATAAATGATTTGTAACCTGAGAATTAGCGGAGGCTCTCTGCCTTCCACCCACAGGTTTCCCAGCTCACGTCTCGTCTCTAACATAAACCATAACCTCTTGTTTAGGACAGAGAAGACTATATAAATATAAACATTATAACATCATTTATGACAAACAATGTTAGTGACCGCTACATGTACAGATTTCTTCCTGGCCTCGTTAAAATAATGCAGCTGAGAAGAGGGTTAGCGATGACGCAATTTATTCATCGATAAAAGTCGTATTTTGATTAACAATATGTCTAAATAAATATTTCATACTATGCAGAATAATAATATTATCATAATAATATATAATCCAACTCCTAGAGCTAGCACTAGTAACCAATCTGGTTGTAACATCGGCTAACTCCTAATGCTAATGCCGCTAGCATTAACCTCACCAACATGTCGTTAGCTTGCAAGCTATAGCAGTCCAACAGCTGTATGTTAATTAAGTAGAACATTTTAATATAAATACTGGATGTAGACAATGTTGACTTTACCTGAGATGCTTCACCTGAGCTATTAGCAAAGCCGGTCCATTGTGCTGCTCAGCTCAGCCGTCTCTGGAACGTGATCGGTTTTTGTTGAATCAGGGTTTGATTAGCAGTCCTGGTGACGTCGTTTCTGCAATTTCTGATTCGTGTCCACAGAAATAAATTCGTGTCCACAGCCTCAGAGTCACAGAAATGAGAGTTGTATTCACAAGACTTTGCACTCACAGCTTTTTGATTTGTACCCACAGAGTTGAATTTGTGTCCTCAGACACAAAGTTATTTGACATCCGATTTTTGGGTACAAAAATTTTTTGACATCAGATATTTGGATACAAATTTTTATTGACTAACAATCTGTGAATACGAACTTTAAACTCCTGCATACACCTTTTTGACAGTTCCCTTACACCATAAGAGACTGGCTTTTTTCCAGTTAAACCGTGTTTACGCGTCGGCTACCGGTGCTAGGAATATTTAGCGAGTCATGACACCGGTCTGGTGTTCAACTGTCTTCAGCGAAGTATGATAAACGACAAAAACAAAATGAAACTAAAACTGAAATATGAATTAAAAAAACCCTTCAGTGAACGTCGCTTCCATAAAATAAATCTCCACTGCAGTTTGAAGTCTTTTTGAGCGATTTTGGTGATGGAGCAGCAGCAGCTAGCTCTGTGTTAGCTTAGATAGCACACAGCAGAAGGGTAAACACTCGATGTTGGAGCTCTTTGCTGCCACTATACGTCTGTTTAAAGCCAAAGTAGCCCCAAACAGGCGACACTGTGTTTTTTACAACTATTTCCTCAATTTTGGGACTTCTGAGTTCTAATTTGGCAAATCCATTAGTGTGTAGGGGTGCAACGGATAAGAAAACTCACGGATCGGATCGGTTCACGGTTTTGAGTCACGGTTCGGATCAATTTTCGGATCAGCATAATGAAAAAGAAAAGACAAAAAACTTTGCTCTCTCATTATTTTCTAAAACACTGAGCAACATTTTATGCTCAATCCTCATAAATACAAACTGCATTTAACTCAAGATGTCAATCTGATGCTTCAATAAAGTTTTGAATCATATTAAAACTAATTAATGGGGGGAGATATACTCATATGCCACCTCAGGGTCACAGACCTGCTTCTGTCAAACTAGCGGTCACAGCTGGGGAGGGGGGGCGGAGGGGCGTGACGCACGAGGCGCTGCTTTGTGGCTCCTGACTGAATTCCGGTTATATTAACGTTTATTAGCTCGTATAAAAGCCCAACATAACGTTATCTTAGACAGAAACAGGTGAATCTAGTTTGTCTATCAGAAAGATTCCAGCTGATGGAGAGAGAGACGGAGGAATCAGAGGCAGCGCGCAGCAGAGACTGGATCAGATATTGATCAGGGATCCTTCGTTCTGGTGTACTAAAACGGCTGAAGCCAACAGAGTTAACCTCTACACGTGATGCAAAACGAACGCCTTTCTAAGAGGGAATTATCTGCAGATTCAGAGCGCGTGAGAACAGAACGTCGGGGATTATTTAGCAACGCACACACTCTACATGAACCGTGAACCACGTGCGTTCCGAACCGTAGAGGGTGATCCGTACGAACCACGGATCGATGATGATGATCCGTTGCACCCCTATTAATGTGTGTTTACATTGCTCCGCCCACAAATATGTTTTGCATCGTCGATTTTTGGACTGACGATGGACAATTGGAAAAAAGTTACACATCGCCCAACCCTAATGTTAACTGTACTGTTATTAGTCTATGCACATCATCATAAGTAACATTAAATGTAACACAATAAACCAAAGTATATCACTGGGAGTTTCCTTAAGTCTTTCTGTTTTATACAGGCCGGTTTGCTACAACAGAATAAAAATTTGAAATTATGGTTTGTAATTTTGGTGTGCCACCCCAAGATTTTAAGTGGCCCCATCTGGCCACCCCTATGAAAAATTTCTGGAGGTGCCACTGCTGATCGACCAAATGACCCTTCAGATAGAAATGTTGTATAGAAGTACCTCTACTGCACCGACCAGCTTGTTGCTCTTCCAGGGAAAACTGAAGCCACCAGACAACAATCTGTGCTGAGACAGGTTGGTCCTGTTGATGACCCTCAGCTGCACCAGCCCATTCCTGATTTCATCT
>SSNR01000080.1:239141-273489 GCA_006937965.1 Callopanchax toddi
GCGGTCACAGCTGGGGAGGGGGGGCGGAGGGGCGTGACGCACGAGGCGCTGCTTTGTGGCTCCTGACTGAATTCCGGTTATATTAACGTTTATTAGCTCGTATAAAAGCCCAACATAACGTTATCTTAGACAGAAACAGGTGAATCTAGTTTGTCTATCAGAAAGATTCCAGCTGATGGAGAGAGAGACGGAGGAATCAGAGGCAGCGCGCAGCAGAGACTGGATCAGATATTGATCAGGGATCCTTCGTTCTGGTGTACTAAAACGGCTGAAGCCAACAGAGTTAACCTCTACACGTGATGCAAAACGAACGCCTTTCTAAGAGGGAATTATCTGCAGATTCAGAGCGCGTGAGAACAGAACGTCGGGGATTATTTAGCAACGCACACACTCTACATGAACCGTGAACCACGTGCGTTCCGAACCGTAGAGGGTGATCCGTACGAACCACGGATCGATGATGATGATCCGTTGCACCCCTATTAATGTGTGTTTACATTGCTCCGCCCACAAATATGTTTTGCATCGTCGATTTTTGGACTGACGATGGACAATTGGAAAAAAGTTACACATCGCCCAACCCTAATGTTAACTGTACTGTTATTAGTCTATGCACATCATCATAAGTAACATTAAATGTAACACAATAAACCAAAGTATATCACTGGGAGTTTCCTTAAGTCTTTCTGTTTTATACAGGCCGGTTTGCTACAACAGAATAAAAATTTGAAATTATGGTTTGTAATTTTGGTGTGCCACCCCAAGATTTTAAGTGGCCCCATCTGGCCACCCCTATGAAAAATTTCTGGAGGTGCCACTGCTGATCGACCAAATGACCCTTCAGATAGAAATGTTGTATAGAAGTACCTCTACTGCACCGACCAGCTTGTTGCTCTTCCAGGGAAAACTGAAGCCACCAGACAACAATCTGTGCTGAGACAGGTTGGTCCTGTTGATGACCCTCAGCTGCACCAGCCCATTCCTGATTTCATCTGGCCACCAACAGGGAAAAAAAAACAAATCAGGACTTGAAGTAAAAAAGAAAAACTTCTTGAGTTCTTGGTTGAAACTAGAAGAAGTGTCAATAGAGTTGGTGTTCCATCTTACAAAAGGAAAAAAAGAAAAGCAGGCAAATCCATCACACACAAACTCAACGTATGCAGATGACAAGTTGATATATTTAATAAATATAACTCATTACGCTAAAAACAAACGTACAAAATATTACTAACATTTTTAACTAAAGGTTTCTATCCATGAGAGCTGTGACAGAGCAGCACTGACAGTAGAAATGAAACCACTACTGCAGGCGTAGCAAAACGAACATTACCGCGGGAAGTATGGATCCTGGTGACCTCAAAGATGTATTTACCACAAATGGTGCAAAATAAGATTTTAGACTTTTTGGGAAGCCTCAGGAGAACAAAAGGAGACGCAAGGGTGCAGAAATAGCACCTGCATGTCCAGCTCAGCAAACTGAGGTGCTGCTGTGCGCTGACCTGTGTCCAGGGGAAGGAGGCGTGTGTGGATCAACTGACGGACCCCTCACTCAGTGATCCACGCTGAGCACCCCCTCAGCACCCCCTGCAGAGAATATGCTCCCATGGCTATGAACAGGAAGCGCAGCCTGGTCCACTTCCAGACCCAGGGCCGTCGGCGTGAGTGGCTCTGCGCAGACTTCTGTCCAGGTGGAAGGAGCACAGACTGCTAGCATACTTCCTAGAGTGAGGGGTGGACACAGGTCCTCCCACAGCAGCGCAGAGCCTCGGCCCACAAGGATTATTGGTGGGGATGCAGCGCTTCTACCCTTTGATTGAGTTATTGGTGGGGACACGTCACCTCCGTCCACGCTAAATCTACGCCCATGACCTTCACTAATCTCACGTATCTTCATTTGCGCCCCACACACAGAAAGCAAGCAAGAGAGAGCAAGAGAGAGAGAGAGAGAGAGAGAGGGAGAGAGAGCGAGCGAGAGCGATTTGACTGAACATTTAGAGATGTGGGAGACGAAGAACTTTAACCCCTGCACTACTGGTTCTAATGCTCATCATGGTACAATTTCCTATAACTTGTATTACTTTTTAAAGTGCCTGTGACTCCATATTTAAATCACTTTATATTAAACAGGTGTAATCTTTGATGCCTCTAGATTAGCGTTGCACCATTATAACTCAAAATACGCTGTAATTATTTCCTAACGAGCAACTCAGAGATCAGAAGAAAGCGCCGCCTTCCGGTTCTGCTGGGTTTCTCCTTATTTGGCAGCCTGACACTTCTGCTGCAGCAGGGGGCAGTGCCGTCGCGTGAAAGAGAAACGAAACTGAAACTAAACACTACACGGTCTATGGGCAATGGCGGCGGCACTGCCTCGCTCCAGTTGTCGTGAACGTGCATGTGGGAGGAGAATTTACCATATAAGCAAGTCCGGATCACTGTGACCTCATAGCGGGCTGGAGTGAAAAAAACGGTTTGAAACCTGGGTCTGAAATCTTGAAGAGCTTCTCACTGGCTGGACTAGGAGACAGATGGACGCTGTTTTTTGCTCTTTCTGGCAGGTTTAAGGTCAGAACTCAACATTGCAACATGATAGATAAGTCAGAAAACATGGAAACCGATGTCATGGGACCTTTAATACAATCTACAGCTAAAACTTTATTCAGTGGCCATCCCATTTAAAATATATGGTAAACTTTTGACCATCTGACAGACACAGCATCCCAGATGTAATGAGACAGCAGTGAGAGAAAACGTTTGCATCCTTCACAGAGTGAGACTAGAATTTTACAAGTGAAACTTTTAAAATTAGAATAACGTGCAACAGTTAATTTATTTTTGTAATTCAACTTAAAAGGTGATTCTAATGTATGAGATACTCATTACATTCAAAGCAAGATATTTCAAGCCTATATTTGTTATAATTTTGATGATTGTGGCTACAGCTCATGAAAACCCCAACAGGAAGACAAAAATATCCCATTAATTCTCTTAAATTCTGTTTTCAATCCCATTTAAATGACAAAAAAATAACCATGCACTCAGTGATGTTAGGGTTTTGTTTTCAAGAAAAATTGTAATTTTTTTATGTTGACCTCTAAAATCACTCATTCCTCCTAATCGGCCCAAACACAAAACATTCATAATTTCATCACATCTCCTAATTGTTTTATTGAATCTACATAGACCCACAAGACTAAATAATGAAACAAAAACATGGCCGCCTTTTCTCACTCAACTTTAGTGGAGAAAACAAAAACAAGTGAGTTCAGGTAGATTCCATGGTTTTTCTTTTCAGAAAACTGGAGAATCATGTATTCAAACTGGCCATTAAAGGGTTAAAAACCTGATCATTTAATATGTGATCATTTTGGCATGTGATCAGGACTGATGTTGATTAAAAGATTCAACAAAAAAAGAAAAGCAGAAAATACCATCAGAAATGTTTTATAGAGGGTTTTGGACATTTTTGTCCTCAAATGACTCCAAGAGTAAATTAAAGTGACACCTGAGGGTTAACCATTACATAAAAAGACAACAATCATCAGAAGGAGGTCATCAGATAACCTCTGCAACAGGAGAGCCAGTTGAAGTATGCCAACAGGATCTTCCTGTCTGTGTTGTGTAGTATGAGATGCAAACTGTAGTTGTGGAGACCTAACTCAGGGTCTGAGTCACCAGCAGGTGGACGGCACACAGGCTCCAGGTACGGGCTGCAGAAAGGGACAAAAAGAATGCAGCTCATGAAACCAGAGGAGAATATGGTTCCCAACAGCCTGAGACAAAAGAAAAAAGGATCAATTTAGCTGTTCAAACTACAGATTGTCTTGGTCTAACATATTCAGGAATAAATCGATACTTGTTCTTATTTTGAAGTTACAGCTGAAAGAAATAAAAAGAATTATTAAATTTTTATTTGTTTTTAACAGGCAAAGATGTCACTATAATTTTTTTTACACACCTTCCTTGACCGGAGAAGGGTGGCTTGCCAACTCCGGGTCAGGAGGGAGGTCCTGCCTCAAGTGGAGGAGTTTAAGTATCTCAGGGTCTTGTTCACGAGTGAGGGAAGGAGGGAACAAGAGATTAACAGGCGGATTGGGGCAGCATCTGCAGTGATGGACGCCGAACCAATCGGTTGTGGTGAAGAAGGAGCTGAGCCAGAAAGCAAAGCTCTCGATTTACCGGTTGATCTACCTCCCAGTCCTCACCTATGGTCATGAGCTTTGGGTAATGTCTGAAAGAATAAGATCGCGAATACAAGCGGCCAAAATGAGTTTCCTTCGCAGGGTGGCCGGGCTCAGCCTTAGGGATAGGGTAAGGAGCTCAGACATCCAGGAGAGACTTGAAGTAGATCTGCTGCTCCTCCACATCAAAAGGAGCCAATTGAGGTGGTTCAGGCATCTGGTCAGGATGCCTCCTGGACGCCTTCCTTTCTATGGGAGGTGTTTTGGGCATGTCCTGTGGTAGGAGGCCCCCGGGTCGACCCAGGACAAGCTGGAGGAAATACATCTTCAGGTTGGCCTGGGCATTCCAGCTGAGGAGCTGGCGGACTTGGCTGGGGAGAGGATGGACTGGGATGCCCGACTTGGGATGCTGCCCCAACGAGGAAGACAAGGGCGAGGCGATATATATATATATATATGTAAGTGTTGCTGTTTAAAGGGTTTTTTTTGTATGACTCATCACTTCTGTTCATGAGTGGATATTTCATTTCCTATGTAAACTCAGTTTAAAGTGCATTAGACTTCATATTTTGTGTTCAGTAATTGGGTGTGGCCCCTTTAAGAGACTGTGACTTCTCTGTAACAAAATCTCATGTGAACTCTATGTAATCTCGCGAGATTTCACCACACGTGGAAGATACAGCTATTGTGTGAGCAAGGAGAAGCACAGAACCTTGCTAATGCTAACAGAACTATAGTTAAAGAGTTAAAAACAGAAAAACGGTGTTAAAGTGGCATCAATGGACAAAGAAATCTCTTTTCAGGACAAGCAGCCAACGAGGTATTTGTTTATTTGTGGGTTTCTTTTTTGCCAAAGCTAAATGCTGTCTTTTGTTTGCTATTTTAAGTGAATTTGTACTTGTGTATTTTATTTAAAGTTCTTACGGCGTCGAGAGGTGTGGATAAGATGTTTGAAGACATGCCTGCTGAATAAACGCCTGTTGCAAGGAACTGGTCAGTGTCTGTGATGTTTTGAAGAGAGCTACAGTAAGAACTCGATGCTAAGCAGCCTGCAACATCAGTCTGCAACAAGATTACAACAGCCCATCTATCCATGGACCAGCAGGACGGAGAAGCAAGCCCTTGAATCCTTTGAAGGTTACAGCAATTAGCCTGTGTCAAATATGCATCTTTCAAACCAAAGCTAAGAAGGCTCTGCCACATTCGTGAAGTTAAGGTGGCAAGAGAATTGGTTAAAGCCGCAAACAAGGACTCAGGTTAACCCTGTGCATATAAACGTGTGGATTCTGGGATAAGAACATTTGCTGGTTTGTTGTATATTTAAGGGTAATTTTACACTCCTATTACTATTAAGTGTTAAGTCTGGACTGAAGAAAATATTTGATTTCAGTTAATTAGAAATGTTTTGAAAGTGATTTACATTTTATAGAAACAAGTTAAAGGAGTGTTTTGAGTTGATTTAAAGCCAATCTTGCTTCTGAAATTATTTCCATNAAAAAAAAAGATAAAAACAATCAGTCCTGTAAGGCTGTACCCTGTCGGTCCAGCTGTAGACCGTGACCCACCTCCTCACTCGGGTCTGGGTAAAATACCAGCGTTTAGCACCAGGTTTTGATCATCAGAGCTCCAAACATTGAGCTGCGTTTAGGTGGATTGTTAAGAAATGAAAGAGTTTATAAAAAGTTTCACAGGATGCAGCTAAACGGTTCGAGGCTGACCGAAACAGTGTCGGGTCAGGCTGGAAACCCCGCTGGGAATCCCCTCTTGGGAGCCGCTGGGAACGGGAAGCCCCTCTGGAGAGCATCGCCGCATGGATTTACTGTACCCCGCCAGCCAGGTGAGGGTCAGAGACCTGAAGGAAATGCTCTCATGAAATCGCTGATCGGTACCGAACTACGACCCACCACGAACCGTACCAAACCTGGCATGGAAACGAGACTCAAGTCTCCCCGTTAGCTCCTGTTAGCTGCTGCATGCTAACAGCGGTTAGCTCTTGTTAGCTGCTGCGTGCTAACAGCGGTTCCGGTGAATGGATCGAAGTAACGGCGCATGTTTAGAGTCACACTGAATGTTTTTCGTCGGTATGTGGGACTCCATCACATCCAGTCCTGGACTAGACCAGGACCGCCGGGGTTTTTCGTCTCCAAACAGAAGTCACCGTACCGGTAAAGAAGCCGTCCCGTTGTTGACTCAGTGTCCTGACAGACTGGCGATTGGCATTCATAAACATAATAATTTAGCATTTTTTATTAAAATGAATTCACACCGACTTGATTAAAGAGTGCTCTAACCTAAAACTAACAACTCATCGCCGACAGCGAGCAGGCAGCTGGCAGACTAGAGCGGTGCCAGTCTGAGATGTTAAAGTAGTTTAGCTTTAAAAAATCTAACACAATGATTAAAACAAGCATCTGTTACACAAACTACACACAACAAAGGGCTCAAATGATCATATTTATGGGATTATTGATCGTACAGAGTGTTAAATTACCCTACAAATACTTTATTTATCTACATCTGACAACACTGTAAGCAGCGCCACCTAGCTAGGAGCTCCCTTAGCTGACGTCACAGGTCCACATATGAAAAAAAAAAGCGTTTTTAGAAGCTTTGCAAAAAGCGGCACTTTTGACTAGAAAAATGGTTTAAAAAAATGTATTGTAAAAGAAAATACCCTTAATAAACATTTCAAATAGTATTTTTGGACAGAGTTTTATCAGAATTAAAAAAAAAAAAGAACTTAATATATGCTCTTTAACATTAATATTGTTTAATGATAGTGAGTCAATCCAAAGGGAGTCACTGAATGTTTAAACTGTTTCATGCATTTCCTTATACGTTGTTCAGATTTATGCCAAGGTATCAGAAATATGAAGGCTAAGGTTATGTTGATGTATCTCTTTGAGCATAATTAGCCTTTATAGTGAAGTTTACACCTACCAGTAAATACTAGTAGCTACTAAATACAGCTAGTGACTTTGACTTCCTTTACCTATTGACTAACAAAACTCTAGTTAAACTTGACGTCAGTAAATCACATGTATGTTTGAAGCATCAACATGACTGACACAAACCCAGAGACCTGCTCAGAAGTTTCTAAGGAACTTTCTCAGTCAGAAGTTTCAAAAACTGAGCCACATGAAGTTGAAGGGTTACGAAGAAGCGAGAGACCTCGAACCCTTACAGAGAAAGGAAAGGAGCTTCAAGCAGAACATCTAAAGAATAAACAACGTTGTTACAAAAGAGTTTATGAGAAGTGGAGGTATCATGCAAGACTAAGTAAGGAGATGTTAACTGATGAAGCATCTGAGGATGAATTAAAGGAGCTGATTAAGAATGTGAACAGCAGCTGTGCTGAAGTTAAAGTCATTTATGAAGAGCTACGCCAGTTGCAGACTCCAGATACAGAGTTGAGGCGTAGAATTGACACATGCATCTCACTCTCGGACTTCATCATCCAAAGGGCAGAAAAACAACTTAAGGGACAAACATCAAATGAAAAGGAAGAATTGTGGCCTGATGTTGGATCAGTGCTAAATTCCATTAGTTCCTTTTCTAAATCACAATCTCACCAATCAAGACAAAGTTCTATCTTCTCTAGCTGTCTGTCAGTCAAGGCAAAAGAAGCTGCTGCAGAAGCTGCTGCATCTCAAGAGGTTTTGGCAGTTTTGGAAGAACAAGAAAAGGAAACTACTAAACTACAGATGTTGGAAGCTGAGGATAAAAAATTATCAGCACAGTTTGAGTCTGAGAGCCTCACAAGACAACAAGCAATACAAGAAAAACGTAGAACTCTTGAACGACTAGAGGAAATAAAGAAGCTTAATGCATCAAAGGCTCGTATAAGGGTTTATGATCAACATGAAGACAGTTCTGAAGTGCATAACATCCAGTTTGATATTAAACAAGATAAAGAACATCAAGCTCTTAACCCCACAAGCCCTCCATTTGTTCCCCAGTCATTGCAAGTCACAGCTCAAACATTTCAAGTGCAGAACCCCACATTTGTCCCTCAAGCTCAAACAACTCACGCTGGAAATTCCCAAACAGTCATGCTACCACCTCAAAATCCATCAGTTACAGCACCCATAACTGCAGCACAACACAGCTCTGATCTGGTGAATGCACTCGCTGAGGCTATAAGCGCTAATCGCCTGCCAACACCAGAACCAACAGTATTCACTGGAGATCCTTTGAAATTTAAAGAATGGCAGCTGTCGTTTGAGACACTAATTGACAGAAAACACATACCCCAAAATGAAAAGCTATACTATCTGAGAATGTATCTGGGAGGTGCAGCAAAGAAAGCTGTTGAGGGATTCTTCCTACTTGGGACAGAAACAGCTTACGATTCAGCCTGGAAGCTGTTAGAAAAACGTTTTGGCGATCCCTTCATAATCGGAAAGGCTTTCAGAGACAAGTTACAAGCTTGGCCAAAAATAAATCCCAAAGATAGCAGAGATCTACGAGAATTCACTGATTTCCTGAAGAGCTGCGAAGCAGCGATACCCCACATTAAGACCCTGGAAGTGCTCAACGACTGTAATGAAAGTCAAAGGATCCTTCTGAAACTGCCAGATTGGTTGGTATCCAGATGGAATCGTAAAGTGATGGCGTTCAGACAAGAAAACTCAGACTATCCACAATTTAAAGAACTTGTGGAATTCCTTTCTGAAGAAGCAGATCTAGCTTGTGATCCAATATCTTCAGTACAAGCACTCAAAGAAATAGAAAATGAAAGGCCTAAGAATACTCTAAACCAAACCCATCAAGCAAAAACATTGTCTACTAACACATTCCAAAGCAGTGTCCCATCATGTGACTTCTGCAAGAAGACAGGACATAATCTTGCAAAGTGCAGACAGTTCGGTGACATTACAGTTCAAGATCGAGTAAAATTTGTACAAGCAGAGAAACTTTGCTTTGGATGCCTGAAGACTGGCCACCATTCAAAAGGGTGTGTTAACAAGAACACATGTGAAAAATGCCAGAAAAGACACCCAACGTGTCTACATGATGACAAGTTTAAAGAACGGAAATCAACATCACTAAAGTCAGAAGGTGACTTAAAAGATAAAACCACCACTAAAGAAACAACCGCTACGACCAACAGAGTCTTGGGAGAAGGTAAAAGTACTCAAACATCTACCATAATACCAGTGTGGATTTCTTCTACAAAATACCCAAATCAAGAGATTTTGGTGTATGCACTTTTAGACACGCAGAGCGATACGACTTTCATTTTAGAAGAAGTGGCTCAAGAACTCAACACAGTTAAAGAGAATGTAAGTCTGCGTCTCTCTACAATGTCCTCAAAATCTACAGTTATACCAACTCAGAAACTGACAAACCTACAAATAAGAGGATACAATTTGGATAATAGGATTCTCTTGCCACCAGCTTTCACAAGATCATTCATTCCAGCAAACAGGTCACATATTCCAACTTCAGCAACAGCCTTAAAGTGGCCTCATTTGGAACACCTGGCTGATAAGATCCCTCCACTACTGGATTGTGAAGTAGGCCTTCTGATAGGCTACAACTGTCAACAAGCCCTCCTACCAAAGGAGATTGTTTCTGGTGATGAAATCCATCCATTTGCTCAGCGAACAAGTCTTGGCTGGAGCATTGTGGGCTGCTTCAGCCCAACCAGTGATTGCATGGATGAAATAGGAATCAGCCATAGAGTCATAGTACGACAAGTAACACCTGCCATGCAGCCACTAGCTAAGCTGAAAGGAGAGGTACACTATGTGTGCAGAACTCAAGTCAAGGAGATAAGCTCAACAGATATCATTAAGGCTCTCGAGGCTGATTTCACAGATTCTAGTACAGATGATGTTACAGTTTCACAGGAAGATCTTCTCTTTTTATCAAAGGTTAAGGAAGGGATAAGGCAGAAAGAAGATGGCCACTATGAGCTTCCACTACCTTTCAAAAATGATGAACCTGATCTCCCTGAAAACAAACAATGTGCAGTCTATAGGCTCAATTAATTAGAAAGACGATTAAGGAAAAATGAGCAGTACTACAATGATTATGTCAATTTCATGAAGGACATAATATCCAGGGGTGATGCTGAGAAAGTTCCCCAATCTGAATTGGACAATCAACCAGCATGGTATATTCCACATCACGGAGTCTACCATCCACACAAACCTGGGAAGATCCGTGTTGTTTTTGACTGTTCAGCCCGCTTCCAAAAAACCTGCCTAAATGACCACCTGTTGACTGGGCCAGATCTCACTAACACACTCACTGGAGTTCTGTGTCGATTCAGAAGGGGCACTATAGCTATAATGTGTGACATTGAAAAGATGTTCCATCAATTTCATGTTGCTAAGGGACATCAAGATTATCTAAGGTTCCTCTGGTGGGACAAAGGGGATCTAGAGTCTCAAGCTTCAGTGTACAGGATGAAGGTACACCTGTTTGGGGCAGCTTCATCCTCTGGCTGCTCAAACTTTGGCCTCAAGTATCTAGCAACACAGGGTCATGGGAGTTTTAGTGATGAGTCCATCAACTTCATACAGAGAGGTTTCTATGTTGATGATGGCCTAACAAGTGTAAACTCACCTGCAGAAGCCATACATCTAGTGGAAGAGTCAAGGGCATTGTGCAGAACAGGAAACCTTCGCCTACACAAGTTTGTGTGTAACAACAAAGAAGTGATTGCAACAATACCACCTGAAGAATGTGCTCAAACTAAGGATCTAGAGATTGCTCTTGGAGAACCACACATAGAGCGAGCACTTGGAGTGCAGTGGTGTGTTGAATCAGATGAGTTCCAGTTCAGGATCACAGTCAAGCAAAACCCATGGACTCGAAGAGGTGTTCTTTCCACTGTTGCATCAGTTTTTGATCCACTAGGATTTGTGGCTCCCTTTGTACTCATTGGCAAACAGATTCTACAGATACTCTGCAAGGACAAAGTGAGCTGGGATGCAGACCTTCCAGAACACATCTTACCTCAGTGGGAGTTGTGGCTCAAGGACCTACCACGCTTAGCAGCGGTTAAGATTCCAAGAAGCTATCTGCTATCTGACTTTGACAAAGTAAAGTTACATGAACTCCATAACTTTTCAGATGCAAGTCTCAATGGATATGGTGCATGTTCATATCTCAGAACAGTAAGTGAAACAGGACAAGTTAGTTGCTCACTTGTGATGGGGAAAGCAAGAGTCGCCCCAACCAAGCAGACAACCATTCCTAGACTTGAGTTGTCCTCAGCTGTAACTTCAGTTCGCATTAGTGACATACTCAGGAAGGAACTTGAGATTGAAAACTTAAAAGAGTTTTACTGGACTGACTCAAATGTTGTTCTTGGCTATGTGAATAACGAGGCCAAAAGGTTTCATACATTTGTAGCCAACAGAGTCCAGCGTATTCGATCTAGCACAAAACCTGAGCAATGGCAACATGTCAGCTCAGAAGAGAATCCAGCTGATTAGGGGACGCCCTCAAGGGGATTGAGTGCAGACCAACTCAAGGAATCCAGCTGGCTGAGAGGACCTGACTTTCTCTGGAAACTAAATCTGCCACAAAATGAGAGGATGGTGAGAGAAGTACAATCATCTGACCCAGAGCTCCGCAAAACTCATGTTCATGCTGTCAGGACAGAGAAAGTAACTTCAATGTTGGATCGGCTGACAAAATTTTCTGACTGGTCTAGAGTAGTCAGAGCTATCGCAAGGCTCAAAAGATTTGTCAGAGAAGTTAAAGGACTTCAACCAAGAACAAATAACTCAACATCTCTGGAAGAAAGAAAAGATGCAGAAATTTACATAATTAAGTTAGTTCAAGAAAAGGCCTTCACTGATGAGATCCGAAATATCAAAGGTCATCAAACAAAGATCCTCTGTAAGTACAACAAGCTGAGCAAACTAAATGCATTCCTGGATCAGAACAACATCCTCAGAGTGGGAGGACGTTTATCCCAATCAGCCTTGCATTATCATGTGAAACATCCTGCCATTCTTCCAAAGAAATCACACATTTCAGCTCTACTCGTTAAATATCATCATGAGCGTGTACACCATCAGGGGAGAGGCATGACGATGAATGAGTTGCGTGCTAATGGAATTTGGATTGTAGGATGTGGAAGTGCAGTATCTTCACACATATACAAATGTGTAAAGTGTAGAAGATACAGGAGGTCAACTGAAATACAAAAAATGGCAGATCTACCTGAAGAAAGGACAGAGACGTCACCCCCCTTTACATACTGCGGTCTAGACTGCTTTGGCCCTTTCATTGTGAAAGAAGGAAGAAAGGAATTAAAACGATATGGACTGTTATTCACCTGCTTGTGCTCGAGAGCGGTGCATATAGAGACACTGGATGACTTAACAACAGATGCTTTTATGAATGCACTTCGTACGCTCATTGCTATTAGAGGACCCATGCGTCAGCTGAGATGTGATCAGGGAACAAATTTCGTTGGTGCAAGGAGAGAGCTCACCAACTTGCTCAAAACAATGGATCAAGATCACCAACGAGAATTTGGTTGTGAGTTTATCATGAATGTCCCAGCAGCAAGTCATATGGGAGGAATTTGGGAACGTCAAATTCGAACAGTCAGAAGCATCTTAAATGCTATGCTCGACAAGTCAGCCAGCAGGCTGGACACCACAACACTAAGGACGTTCCTATATGAAACAATGGCCATAATCAATAGCAGACCATTAAGCAGTGAGCATCTGCATGATCCTACGGACCAGAACCGCTTACACCTAATCATATACTTACCATGAAGTTGTCCATTATTCTGCCCCCACCTGGACAGTTTTGTAAAGAAGACTTGTATCTACATAAAAGATGGAGAAAGGTCCAGTTTCTAGCTGATGAGTTCTGGCAGCGATGGAAGCGTGAGTACCTTTTGAACCTCCAGCAGAGGCAGAAATGGCAAAGACCATCACGTAATTCACAAGTAGGAGACATTGTGATTTTACAAGATGATGCACCAAGAAATGAGTGGAGACTCGCAAGAGTAATGGAAGTTTACCCCAGCGCTGATGGAATGGTGCGAAAACTAAAGCTTCTACTAAGTGAAATTACGTTAGACAAAGGAACACCACATACTAGATTAGTTTATCTAGAGAGACCTGTTCATAAAGTGGTGACTTTAGTTGAAGCTACTTAAGTTATAAGCCCGACATTAAGTTCACAACCATGTTAACTTGCCTTTGCAATGCTATCACAACACTTCAAAGGAAAACCCCACAGCTCAAGTTTGTGTAGTTTGGTGGGAGTGTAAGTGTTGCTGTTTAAAGGTTTTTTTTTGTACGATTCATCACTTCTGTTCATGAGTGGATATTTCATTTCCTATGTAAACTCAGTTTAAAGTGCATTAGACTTCATATTTTGTGTTCAGTAATTGGGTGTGGCCCCTTTAAGAGACTGTGACTTCTCTGTAACAAAATCTCATGTGAACTCTATGTAATCTCGCGAGATTTCACCACACGTGGAAGATACAGCTATGGGGTTTATGCACGGTCACTTCCTGGTTGCGATAGAGGCTGCCCCTCACTTCCGGTTCAACGCTGTTCCCACACAAACTGGACAAAATTGATTTTTATACCCGTTTTCTTCAAGACCTGCCGCGCATCACGGTAAACGATGTCCACCGGATTTTTGAAAAACACACAGAGACGTCTGCGAGCAAGCGGGTGAAGGACTTTAAGCTGTATATAACCAGCTTTATTCATGAAATTGAAGGTAAGCTAACAGCGTTAGCTCGTAGCTTCCATCATCAAAAAACAGTGAGACAAATCTATATAGCCGTGATCGTGGGCTCCAACTGCTTCCCAACTTTCAACTTTCTCTGGTCTAGCTGTACGTTATCAAACACCAAGTCTTCATTCACCAAAAGAATAGTTGTTCCAGTGAAATAACACACGAACGGCGCCGCGCCTCCTCCGTTAGCCTCGTCCACTCGGCTCTTTGACTACTGTGCAACAAAGTGTGGACTGCAGACACGGTGTGGTTAGAAATGATCATGTTTTCTCTTCTTAAGTTCACAATCCTTCCTTTTTGTAGTTATTTATTCAGTGGAAATGTGTGGAAACGGACTGATGAATTATATTCAGCTGATGCGGTACACAACGGAACACAGCAGTGTTCAGCTGTCGAGGCTTCCCGTCCGCTGATACTTATATGATGGCTTCATTTCTTAGTGCTATAATATATATATCATACTGTACTATACTATACTATTACTCGTTTTGATTATAAACAATATATTTAGCTGGAAATGCACTCTAACTCTGGAAATCTTCACGTTTCAAATGGAACCGGAAATGGTCCCGCGAGGTAATTTTAAACCGGAAGTTCTACTAAGTACTCTGTGCATAAAGCCCATTGTGTGAGCAAGGAGAAGCACAGAACCTTGCTAATGCTAACAGAACTATAGTTAAAGAGTTAAAAACAGAAAAACGGTGTTAAAGTGGCATCAATGGACAAAGAAATCTCTTTTCAGGACAAGCAGCCAACGAGGTATTTGTTTATTTGTGGGTTTCTTTTTTGCCAAAGCTAAATGCTGTCTTTTGTTTGCTATTTTAAGTGAATTTGTACTTGTGTATTTTATTTAAAGTTCTTACGGCGTCGAGAGGTGTGGATAAGATGTTTGAAGACATGCCTGCTGAATAAACGCCTGTTGCAAGGAACTGGTCAGTGTCTGTGATGTTTTGAAGAGAGCTACATGAGGCATACAGCCTAAATCCCTTATCCATTTTTGTGGCAGGAGTTTTAGATGTCGCCCTGCATATTCGATGGACATCTGAAATACTCATCTTTGGAAGCTCCTGGAGGCATCTTGTGTAGAACAACGCCATCGTTACTCAGGGCTATCGCTACTTTCTCCTGATATCAAAGCGCAGGACTGCAAACCGGAAGTAGTCCGTCCCATATTGCAAAATGCGGAAGTCGGTAGCGCATAACCCGCATTGGAGTGTCTCGGGGGCTGGGTGCTGGGGGTGTCAGCCTGCTCTCCCCCCTTTGGCTGCCTGGCGGGATCTGGGCCCTCTGGTGCGGTCGGGCCTCTTCTGGGGCCGGTTCGCCCCTGGGTCTTGGGTCTCTGGTTCCGGCTGGATCTGCCCTGGATGGCTGGCTGCGGGCGGTGCCTGTGAGCCCCTCGCTGTGACCCCCAGGAGTTCTAGCGCGGCGACTGCCGGGTGACCCACGCGGGGTGAGCCTCTGTGCTCTCTGGGGGGGGGTTTGCAGCTGCCCTGGCGGTGGTCACCCTGGGGTGTCCGTGCCCTGGGTGGCCTCTGGATGTCTGGGGCCCGGACCTCCTCCACATCCTCCATGGGCCTTGGGGGCGGGTCTGTGGCTCCTCAAACTTATTGTTGAATGTTTTTATTGAGAAACCTTACATAAACAAGCGCGCATGTAACCCCTTCTTTCGGTTCGATCTCAGTGGACTGATGAAACACTCAACACATCTCCATCTGATCCATGGCATTTATTTTCCAGCTGTCATAAACACAAACATGTGGTTGGTGATGATATAGCTACATAGCTCCAGCCCCTCAGGTTGCCAGGCAACTAAGGGGGAAACTTCCTGTTCTAATTATAAATGTGATCGTATAGTTTGAATTAATTACAATAAAAAACATTTACTTGACAGAAAAATCATTGTCTGCATTGTATACATTGAAACACTGTTTTAACAAACAAACCGCCATGGAAACAGATTTAAATATGCCAACAGCATAGTAAATGTACAAAAACCTTTACAGAATTAATTAAACAATCTATATTATTTTAGAAAATGTGACCATACCTGTCATAAACACAAACATGTGGTTGGTGATGATATAGCTACATAGTTCCAGCCCCTACATGGCAAAACATGAATTAAAACACAAACAGCAGTTGACTCACATTACTAGCTTAGTTGCTAACAGCTAATAAAAGCTAACAAACTTAGAAGACATTACAATCAACAAAATGCTGTGTTACAAGCTACTGGTGATGACAACAAAATGTTACAAAATCATTCATAACATCTAACAAACAGCAGTGGCGGCTGGTGAAATATTTTTTGGGTGGGGCGCATTTTTGCTAGTCAGTTTTCAGATGCGCAAAAAAAAGTCACATATCACCACTAGGGCAGGGAATGATGCAAAATATTTTCATCTGACTGAATATTTTGCTGGTAAAAATCCCTACCACCAGTTCTCTAACAATGTGGAGCTGTTAGGTCTAATTCTACACATCAAACAGTAAAGAAATCATAAAGTCTTCATAAGGAGACTTTAGAATAATATCAATATAATTAGATACAAAAAAACAAAAAACAAAAAAACAACCACAATGTGGTCACAACAGAAGTTGTAAAAGTTTCAAGGAAAAAAACAACCTGGCAAAGTCAAAAACAATAACTTAATATTCACAATCAGCTTTCTACTGACACCACAAACAAATAAATCCATCTATAACTAACACAGTCAGATAATTAATGTTACAATTCAGCCAACAACCACTAACCAAGCAAGTCATGACAATCAGCTCAACTAATGAAGTGAATTAACAACAAAATAAAGTCAAATCCACTGATATGTCCATCAAACCCAGTCAGACCAAACTTCCTTAAAACGCCATAATAATTTAATGAAAAGTAGAGAAAACGCATGAAAAACGGGCTAAACTACATAAACCAACGTATTCAATCAGCAGTACCTGTATTTCTCTAACATTCAGCAGACACCTCAACAAACACATGTTTAAGGTATAAATTCACTCATCAGGACTTAGCACTGCTAGCCGCGGCTGGCTCCGCCTATGGGGTTTTTGAATGGGAAAATCCATGACAGACACATAGTTATTAAGAAAACAAACAAACAAACGAAGTCACTCACCATTGAGTTGATGAAATCAGGACAAATGGAATCATTCGGCTTTTTTCACAAGCGGGCAAGAAGGATTCTTTGAATAAATATCCATTTTCTACCCTCCATCAGCGCCATAGAGAAACAGAGTTCGGACACTTCCATTGGCTCCAATAGAAAGAATGGAATGCGGAAGTAACGTCGGTCATGGAGCTCTCAATAGTTCCAAACAAAGCCCAGACGCCAATAGTTCCACCACAGAGCGCTGTTCATTATCGCTGTTTCGGAGCTATTTTCTAATGTAAGTTGATGAAATGACATTTTTGACACTGTGAAGCGTTAGCTGACTACTCTGTACCAAAATAAGTCAGTAGTGATTTTTCTTGTAGCCAGTTTTAGTAAATTAATTGTGTCAACCGGCTAGTAATATGTTTAGCTGAAGCTAGCTTGTTGTTAGCGGCAGGTCTGTGTGTGTTATACTGGCCCCTTTCTGTCTAATTCAGCTTTGTAAATATCCAGAACTTTTTGAAATATTTATCTTTAGAGTTTGATAAATTGTTTGGTGATTTTCTGGATTTAAATAAGTTCTAATCACACACAAACATGTACGTGTAAACTTTAGGCTCCAACTCAAAGGAAAGTTTTTAACTTGTTGCTGTCAGGTCTTTACCTCTTTTAAAATCATTATTAAATTATCTCAACTACATAAAAAGCATTTAGCATTTAATGGGTAGTGGTTGACTGGTTCATGTCCAATTTAATTGTTACTTTGACCTATTGATCCTTTACAGACATAAATTTCTGCATAATGGTGATATTATCAGTGAAGAAAAATGTAATTTTGAGCATGAGTTAATTATGTATTGTTTTTCAGTTAAACCACACGAGGCTGACTTCAATGACCTGCTGCTGAACCGTGCTACACACTCAGGATCAACTCAGTAACGTGTCATTTTTTCAAAGCAGTCTGAATGTGCTTCTGTGATGATGATTGTTTTCTGAGTTCTCTGAAACTTTTCTCTATCGTTTTTGTCAGGGAGGTCAGCAGGTGTGAAGGTCCACATCAAAGGGGGCTGCTGTCAGTGAACCCTCTCTAGAACTCAAACATGTTTTAACATTGTATGAAATAAAATGCCTTGGTGCAGAAGTAATGACTAAGCAGTGTAAATAGTAGTAAAATAATTTCTTTCTTAAAGCTTGTTTTATATGATGTTGTATAATAAAATGTTTGGTGTATCTTTGCACAAATCATTACACATTTATTTTCTCATCCAATAAGGTTTTATCCAGAAACAGTTTTATTTTATTAACATTTTAATCAGTTATTATTTTATTAACATTTTAATCAGTTATTACTTTACAAAAATTGTTAGGCTATAAGCTGAACAGGGTTATAGATGCATGGAGTCACTTCACATGAAAAATAAACATAAAATATGGAATAATGATGTCTTCTACAGAAGATAATAATCTTGGGTTGTCAGTTAAAACATCCACTGCCACATAAGTTTTCTCCAAGTCCTTTAAAACTTTAACATCAGAGCTCTTTAACACGAGCACATTTATAGGATAAGATAAACAGTAGCATCTTCATGCTAGCATGCAGAACGACAGAAAGAGCTCTTAATAGGCCTTATACTCTGTTTTCTTTACTTGGTTAGCATAATAATAAACCATTTTAAACCTGCTGGTGTATATTGCAGAAACATTTTAATTTTTAAATATAATCTGTAGCCAAAATTTTCTACGATAAATGTTTCTGCCGCTTCTTTAAAAAATCCTTTGATAAAATACATAATTGGGGGTAACTGATATACATTGTTGGTCAATATTTACTGAAAATAGCTCGGGAGATGAGAAAAATAATTCTTTTTATCTGTACAATATGCTGAAGTCAATAAAGTTATTAGTAAAAAAATAAATAAAACAGTGTATCCTGCAAGAAACCGCTCTGACTGACTGACAGCGCTGAGCTGTTGGAACTATTGGAGGCTGCATGAACCACGTGACCGCCTGTCGGCGAGATCAAAGCGTGTCGTAACTTTCTCTTTATACGGCTTTGACACGTACCTACTCTCAGGTTGCCAGGCAACTAAGGGGAAGAGCTGCTGGCTTCCTGTTCACTTATTTACCACCACCAACCCCTAGATGGCAGCATAGTCACACAAACAGAACTAACCTTAAATATATGAAAAACGGTTCTAAACACTTTACCCAGACAATTTAAGCACTTCTTTCAAATAGCAGATTAACTTTTACAAAACAAATTTTTAAAATGTAAGAAAATAAAGATGAATTTTGACAGAATTCAACAAACATTAACAACCTTGTTACACGCATATACACACACAGGTGATCAGAAGGTGTTCACATAAAGACGGACTCAGGTGTTTTCAGACACATTGACTGGGGCTGTGGTTGACACTGAACTCCTCTTGAATTAGTCTTTACCGTATACATTTTAAGGATATCACAACTGTTGTATATTCATATGCTGTTTGTTGCTGTTGTATCTTTTCTCCGTTTTGTTTGCTTGTTTGTGCTTTATTTGCAGGTCTAGAAGTGGATTATTTATGCCTCTTGTTCTCTTCTTTTTCTGTTAACTTTCTCTCCCACTCTTCTTTCTGTACTGTTCCCCTTCCTTTCAGGCTCAAAATGTTCTAATAAAGATTTTTAAAGTTATATTTAAATATAAGTCAGGTTGAGCAGTATAGCAGTGGCTGTAACATCTCACCTGAAACAGCTGTTGGACTTGTTTTTGGCACTCAGACATCTATTCTGTTTGCTCTACAGCCGGACAGGACACGGGGTAAAAAAAAACAGCTGCAGCTGTGTGTCATTAAAACAGGAGCTTCACTTTGTATTCAGCATCAATATTGGTTGTAATGTTGACATCACAATGTCGCAAAGCCCATTGTTTCTCACTGTTAATGAATAACGTTAAATGATCATTTCTTTACCTGTTGTGCTGATGCTGAATACAACTTCCTTTGACTTTTCTCGTCATCCTTGCATGATTTAAGATCATACAAATGTTTTTTTCTTATATCTTTATAGCACAAAGCGTCAGAATGTAAAACTCTAGTTTTTGTTACATCACCAAGCATTTCTAAATGAAATTCAACCTAAGCTTAAGTAAAGTCTGCTATTACCTGCTACTGGATTCTGACACTGTCAGTAAAGTTTATTAGCCCCTTTGGCTGTAAAATGATTACTTTGTTATGTCACTAGAAAGAAAATCTAATCATTTATGATTTTTATGGAATAAATAAAAACAGCAGCAAAAGCAAGTGTGAAATAATTTAAATGTTGACAAGCTGGCCCATTTATCAACTTAGAAAACAAATGAACAGTGGTTGTGCCAAGTGCATTACAGTTTTAGAAAGAAAGTACAAGTTTCACAGCATGTTCAAATGTTTGCCAATTTTGTTGGCTGATAGAATACAAATGACACCTTAGTATTCAGAAACAATATTCTTTAATATTTCTGATCAAATGATTTTGTACATATGCTTCAGATTTATGTTTCCTAATCAACAGATGTCAAATCCCTGAGTGGAATCAGACGTAATGTGCATTTTTGTTGATGCTGCTAAGGGCAAAAACAAACTGTACGAGAAGCACAAACAAAAGGTAAACTCTGAGAACACAAAACATCATCCCATTTAAAGATCTTTCCATAGTTAGTGTTTACACAATGTTCTTTTCCACTTCCATTGTCTGGCTCTCCATTTTCCCAGTGGGCAAAACTGTATTTAGAGCCATCAGTCCAGATCCATCCTCCTTCCTTGTGAGCATCAGTGAGTCCAATCCAGGTGTGTCCCTGAGTTGGATCAAAGTTCTTGATCAAGGTGGTGACAAACTCATGCTCTTCCAGCCTGTGGATGGACACCAGGTTGGCTCCCTCTGACACACAGTGGACCTCTGCTTCACCCCAGGTCATCCGTGAGCCGAAGTATTTGTAGCAGCGGCCGTTGAAGTTGAACCAGAACATGGGACAGGTTCCACGCTGCAGCTTCAGTTCCTGTCCATCTGAAGGAGACACAGCAGCCAGAGACAAGAAGAGGAAGAACAGGAGCATCATGTTGGAGTTTAGACTCTCTTTGTCTGAGAGATTTTGATGTCGTTCTGGAGTTTCTCTGCAGAGATGAATGAATTTCTCCAGCAGCAGGTGACAGGCTGCTTTCTTTTATGTCCCTCAGAGAGGGCGTCTGCTTTGTTGCTGTGATGTAATTGGTCAGATCCTCAGGTAACTTGTTAAGTTCAACCCAACACAACAGAATCTGAAAAGGGGACAGAAAATAGCAGATTACCTGGACAATTTGTATACACACTCCTTGTTTTTTTTGTTATAACATTTTGAGAGTGAAGCTTGTGTTTAGCCAATGTGTGACTCTGTCATCAAAATTTCATTTACATGAAAAAGCATTGAATAAAAATTAATACCATTTATGTAATAGTGCATTACATTCAGCACATTCACTTTGCATAGAATTAAATTAGAACTTATTAAAGTGAGGAAGGTTGAGCATTTAAAAAAATGTTAGTGACCTTAAAAGACAAGAAATGTTACCGTATTATCTACATCTCTGTCTCTAAAGGAGATTATAGTGCTGTTGCATGTTCTGGAAAAACATCAACACAATCATATCTGAATGTTTCAAAAACAGTCTAACTTCCTTGATGAATTCCTGTAAACGCGCTAGTTTTATAGAGTTTAATCTGTGGTTATTTTGTGCAATTATGTTTTATTGATTTATAAATGTTCAGATATGATTCAGTCTAATCCTGATGACTGTATGAGCAGGTTCAAAGTTCCTTATTAGAAGTTTGATAAATCGTATATGCTGACTGTGCACTGAGTGGAAGAACCCGTTGGAGTAAGATGGAACCACTAATGACTGCTTCAGGGCTCTGCTTTCTTCTTCTATGTTTGTTTTTATTTAATATTTGTATGTTTTGAAATGTAAATTTTCTCATTTATAACAAAGATCAACTAGTAAATGTTCTTAACTCTTTTATCCAGTTAGTTGTTATCTATCTTGTATTTTATTTATTTTATTTTTTCCCGTGTCCTGTCCAGCTGTATAGCAAACAGAATTGCTGTGCCAGGAACAAGTCCAAGACTGTTGCTGTTCCAGGTGAGGCGTTACAGCCACTGCTATAATGCTCCACCTGACTTATATTTAAATATTGCCAAGGATACGTGTTTATTTTGGTCGGGAACTTCATTCAGGACCGAGTGTTTTCTTATTTTCGGGTTTTCAGTCCAGCAGCAGCTTGCTGCTACAGAGCTACGTATCATAAACACAGCAGACAGACTGGTCAGACCCTCGTAGAGTGAGAGAACATGATTTGTGAACTGTTGAGTGATTGAACTCTACGTTGTAATCATAGTTTGAGCAGGAGTTGCACAGTTTATGCCCAGTTTACAGACCGAAGTAATGCGTCACGTGCACACGAGGTGTTTTGGGAGGAGCCGTTGTACGTTGAATTCAAAAATTGCTCTCTTGCTGAAATAATCCACAGAGCAGCTGAATAAACTGACCCACTGAACTAGTCCAGATTTATTCTAGCATAGAAATTCACATGCTCCTTTCAATTTTGTACTTGAGACAAAATGGCACCCCAGCCGTGCTTACTAGGGGTGTTGGCAAGAATCTGGCAATACAGATATGATATGCATCATGATACAGTGGCAACGATACGATATATTGTGATATCACGATACTACAAGCAATACGATATTGTTACAATTTTCTAAGGTGTCTAGGTGTTAAAGGGTCTAACAAAGGTAGTGGATGGAAAACTCAAGATGATTTAAGAAGAAAAATGTTTACATTTATTAAATACAACACAAAACAGAAGAGGTATAGCAATAACAACGCTGAATAAACTAAACTAAAAAGCACTGGAGCAAACTCACAAGCAATTACTATATTAGGGAGGTTAACAAATGGCGCTCTTCACAATCACTAAACTAAAGAAGGGAGGATAAGCCTAAAAAACACTAAACTAAGGGATTGGAAAAAAATTATAAATGGCGATTAACAGCCGACTGAAAAGATAGTAGAAAAAAGAAAAAAAACAAGTCACAAATGCTGGAATCCCAGCCCTAAACTCCAATTAGACCAGGGGTCTGCCACCCTTACAATAGAAGACATATATAGTAGATAATAATAATAGAGCCACAAAAAATAGGATAGCTTAAAGCAGCACTCTGGAGGATTTCATCAAGAGAGCAGTTTTTGAATCTAGCGTCCAAAGGCTCCTCCTCAAAACATCTTGACACGCGCGTCCGGTCACGTGTGCACGCGGCGCATATACGTTGCGGGCATGAACTGTACAGCTCAATGTGTAGGGTTTAATCACTCACAGTTCACAACTCTTATTCCAATACTACGAGGGTCTGATGAGCCCTCTCTGTCCCTGCTGCTTCTGATATTAGCTCTGTTAGCACCGAGCTGCTGATGGACTCTGAAGCTGAACTTGACTCGGCCCTGGATGAACTTTCTGACCAAAATAAACGTGTAATCCTGTCAAGTCTTGCCATTCTGTGAGGTGAAAGGTTTAAAAATTAAAATAAATCCATCTTTAGCTGGAGAATGGGTAGGTTTTTAGTAGAAATGAGCCGTGAGGCAGAGACGCAAACAGAGAAACACACGGAGCATCCTGTACGACAGCGCCCCCTACTGGTACAGGTTTGGTCGATGCGCGTGCATGTTGAGAGAATGCAGACATTTGAATTTTATTGGCTGAAAAATGTCGGCGGCAAGAAATAATGGAAAGGGGTCTCTAGGAGGAAGGAGGGTCTTCATCAGAATGACAGATGTTGTGGAACTCAACCCATAGATCATAGTTTAGACCTGAAATATCATTTAAAACATTTAGAAAACTTTGATACAGAGAAAAATAATCCAGAGAGCCGCTTTAAACGGAAACAGGGCAAAATGAAACACATGCAATGAGATTTGTGCCACGAAAAACAGGCACTCCACTCCAGCAATTAGTCGAAGCCACTCATCGCGTATAGAATTAACTTGCGAGCTGCAGAAACGTGTTCACTTCAGTCCGACTGAAAAAAAGTTGTGTGAGGGGAAGACAGTGACATAAAAGAAAGTTCCGAGGTAACCAATAAATACCGGTAATAATATTAAATGCACTTATATGCCACAAAACCATGGTTTATATATTATTTTTATTTTAAAAAATGTTTAATACTTTGTTATTTTCTCTCAGATTTATACATTATACATGTAATTTATACATTATCTGTCCCCCTATATATATGGCACCCTCTTAAGGTGACTGGCTGCATAGTATTCCCCAGCTGCAGATGATCACCCTGCTACATCCAATGAAATAAGAAGATTTGTATTAATCCTTGAGAATAGCCCTCCAATGACATGGCAGAATCTAGAATAATACCAAAGATTCTGAAGTTTGGTTTGACAGAAGAAGCTAAAACACCAAGGTGATGCCTAATTTCCGTCATTCAGTTCTCTGGAGTGAAAATTAGGGATTGAGTTTACCTGCAAGACAAATAGTTGTCACAGAGCCACTGTTTGATGCTGTTAAAACATTTTAACAGAGAGGGGATACGCTTATTGGCGACTTCAGTAGAATTTGTTGGCCCCGTTTCCTGTGGCTGCAGATCGAGTCTGCCTGATGTTTACTAGTTGATCTTTGTTGTAAATGAAAAAATTTAAATATAAAAACACACAGAAATTAAATAAAAACAAACATAGAAGAAGAAAGCAGAGCCCTGAAGCAGTCATTAGTGGTTCCATCTTACTCCAACGGGTTCTTCCACTCAGTGCACAGTCAGCATATACGATTTATCAAACTTCTAATAAGGAACTTTGAACCTGCTCATACAGTCATCAGGATTAGACTGAATCATATCTGAACATTTATAAATCAATAAAACATAATTGCACAAAATAACCACAGATTAAACTCTATAAAACTAGCGCGTTTACAGGAATTCATCAAGGAAGTTAGACTGTTTTTGAAACATTCAGATATGATTGTGTTGATGTTTTTCCAGAACATGCAACAGCACTATAATCTCCTTTAGAGACAGAGATGTAGATAATACGGTAACATTTCTTGTCTTTTAAGGTCACTAACATTTTTTTAAATGCTCAACCTTCCTCACTTTAATAAGTTCTAATTTAATTCTATGCAAAGTGAATGTGCTGAATGTAATGCACTATTACATAAATGGTATTAATTTTTATTCAATGCTTTTTCATGTAAATGAAATTTTGATGACAGAGTCACACATTGGCTAAACACAAGCTTCACTCTCAAAATGTTATAACAAAAAAAAACAAGGAGTGTGTATACAAATTGTCCAGGTAATCTGCTATTTTCTGTCCCCTTTTCAGATTCTGTTGTGTTGGGTTGAACTTAACAAGTTACCTGAGGATCTGACCAATTACATCACAGCAACAAAGCAGACGCCCTCTCTGAGGGACATAAAAGAAAGCAGCCTGTCACCTGCTGCTGGAGAAATTCATTCATCTCTGCAGAGAAACTCCAGAACGACATCAAAATCTCTCAGACAAAGAGAGTCTAAACTCCAACATGATGCTCCTGTTCTTCCTCTTCTTGTCTCTGGCTGCTGTGTCTCCTTCAGATGGACAGGAACTGAAGCTGCAGCGTGGAACCTGTCCCATGTTCTGGTTCAACTTCAACGGCCGCTGCTACAAATACTTCGGCTCACAGATGACCTGGGGTGAAGCAGAGCTCCACTGTGTGTCAGAGGGAGCCAACCTGGTGTCCATCCACAGTCTGGAAGAGCATGAGTTTGTCAATACCTTGATCAAGAACTTTGATCCAACTCAGGGATACTCCTGGATCGGACTCACTGATGCTCACAAGGAAGGAGGATGGATCTGGACTGATGGCTCTAAATATGGGTTTTCCCAGTGGGATAATGGACAGCCAAACAATGAAAAAGGAAATCAACATTGTGGAAACACAAACTATGGAAGCAAATTTAAATGGAATGATGCTGGGTGCTCGATTAAATACAATTTTGTTTGTGCTTCTCGTGCTCCTTGTTATTGCCCTTAGCAGCAGCAAAAACAACAAAGTACCCTGTGTTTGACTTCACTGAGAGATTTTACATCTGTATGTGAAACTTTATGTACAGAATCATTTGATCAGAATTATTAAAGGAAATTGACTCTGAATTCTCTGAAGGTGTCATTTATTCTCAAAATGTCAAAAAAAGCAAATATTTAAACATGTTGTGAAAAATGCTTTCTCTCTAAACTGTAGTGCAACCACTGCTGTGCACGTCACCCCAGGTAACGAATGACCTGGGATGAAGCAGAGGTCCACTGTGTCAGAGGGAGCCAACCTGGTGTCCGTCCACAGTCTGGAAGAGCATGAATTTGACAATTTATTGATCAAAAACTTTGATCCAACTCAGAGAAAAATCTGGAATGGAACACTGTGGACACACCAACTACGACAGATATTTTATGTGGAATGTTGATTCATGCTCAGTTATAAAAAAAAATTTTGTCTGTGAATCTCGCAAAGTTTGTCCTTGATAAATAAAAAAACTTCCCTGTTATCAACCTGTTTTCTTTCAGGTTTTTACACGAGTTGATTATAAGATTAAAATACAAACATTCCTTGACTTTCTGTTCAGAAATAATTTAAGGAGAACATTTATTTTAAATAACTGAAAAAGTCCTGATTCCTATGAGCCAACTAAAAAGCAAATCTTGGGAATATGGGATTGCTTCTAACACAACAGCTGCATCCATTTACTGTAAAGGTAAAAAAAAAAAAAAGATTTTTGTTTTAATCATAAAATTAAATTGCTAATTTTGTCATTTACCTGCATCCGATTTTAGACCTTAGAGATTAAAGAAAAAAGAAAAAATAACAAAGATTTTTTTTCATTGCTAGAAGGAAGAAAATTAACACCAGGAAAGTCACATTTACATCTGGATGAAACTCAAATGCAAAGTAAATCTTTTTAAGACCTTAATTTATTAAGTTAATATTTCAAGTGAGAGAACTTTATCGCATGAAACAAAAATTGCTTTTGAATTGTGAAAACTGTCAATTCTACATACCTCCTCTTATTCACCTGTTAAGATATTTGTTTCACTCATTTTCTGTTACCGGTAGTTCATCTTTGCAGGCACTTTCTAACATTGTGGTCACCCCATTTTTCCTGTGTGTTTTTGTAACAAATAGCAATATAGTGAAATTACAAAAGTGAGTCCCTGTTTGTGGACCTAATTATATCATAACAAAAACAATCAAAAAGAAAAACACAATGGACTGAATGAAAACATGAATCAGGTGCACAAAAGCTTTTTTTTAAATTCATTTTAGGTAACAAAAACACTCCATGACAAACTAATCCTGGCTGCTAGTCTACATGGTCATTTTTGTGTGAATTTGAAACAAGGATGGGATTAACCAGGAGACCCTGCTGCACTTTGGGTTTAGACGTTGGCAGAAGATAGACAACCCTACCTCATACTAATTCAATACGTAATAAAATTTATACCAAATTTTTCAAGATGTGTTATTTAAAAACAAGAAGACTGACCAATCATAGCTTGCACTCTTCGTAGCATTTGAAGGATGGTTAAAATTTTGGGCAAGTGTTTGTCAGCCTCTGCAAGCATGTCGGAGAGAGGGGGACGCCAGGGATTTTGGGCCCCATGAAAAAATATCAAATTGGACCAGTGGTGGCTCGTCCATAGAAATTAGTTAAATTATATAATATTTAGCCAATTAGTGTTTCTGTTTTGCTTCATTTCGTGTGCCTACATGCAATTTAACTTATTTACATAACATTTTCACCAGCTGTCGCTCATTAAACAGTGAATTTCTTCCAACATTTATGTCAGGACTTCAGCAGAAGTTTGTCTCCCGTAAACATCAATAATCTTTTTATAGAATAACTTCAAATTGTGATTTTCACCTGCCAATAAAGTGATTCTAGTTTACCTCTGATGGATTAAATCTGCCTTAAAATGACTTTATTTCAGTCTTCTTAATGCCATTATCCATGTTCTTTGCATAGGTGAAACTATTTGGGGTATTTAACTTATTACTAAGAACTTAAAACCGCATTGTGGATTATTTAATCAAGAGAGCAGTTTTTGAATCCAACGTCTAACGGCTCCTCCCCAAAACACCTCGACACGCACGTGCACACGGCGCATTTCTTTGTCTGTAAGCTGGGCATAAACTGTGCAACTCAAACTGTTGGGTTTAATCACTCACAGTTCACAAATCACATTTCCACACTATGAGGGTCTGATGAGCCCTCTCTGTCCCTGCCAGCCGCGTAAGGCCCATTGGAGCAGCCGGTGCAGTGCATTGGGGCCCGCGGGCCCCAGAGAGGGCCCCTCCATCAATGATATTATTCTCCTAACAATGTTTCTGAGATCAAATTGATGTTAACTCTTATATCCAAGCCAGGATCAAAGTCAGTAAACACAACATAAAGTCAGCCCAGCTGTAGCGGAGAGTCAGGAGAGACTGATGTGTGTCAATCATGGCGACTGCAGCAAAAAATGATCCAGAAAGTGAACATTTTTCAGGAGAAATAGACAAGTGAGCCTTTTTTCCATTCAAACTCGTGAATTTAGTTTGTGTTGAGGGGCTGGCCGTGATGGAGTCTGACCTGAAGGAACTTTACCAAACCGGAGCAGTTCCAGCATGTTGGAGTCTGGATGAATAATCATGTTACCAGACCAGAGGTAACAGAAAAATGCAGGTAAATTAAAATCTTTTTAAATGAAAAAAGTTTAAGTAGATTTTGTTAACAGGGATTCTTAACTTTTACCTTAATTTCATGGTAAACAGAACCGCAATGCCTCACTGACTTTAATGATGAGCTCCATTCAATAAACCTGACTATACTTAGTAAAATCAGGGTTGTTTCAAGGTATTTGGGTCACATTTTTGACCCACTTTCAAAAATTACTTTTACTGTTTTGTATTGAATAAGACTTCATGTAGAAACTGCAATTTTAACACTTTTTTTAAAAACTGTGTTACATACACAACTTGTGTGCTGATTTGAAGTCTTCACAAAAGTTACAACAGAGAAGCAAACAAGATGAAGCCTGGATGACAGAATGTTCATGGTCCCCTAACACTGCACATTCCAATGGCCCATCATCTGTGCTCTGTGCAGATGGTGGTAACTTTTACAAATGAAAGGCAGCAAATTGTCAGTGATTGAGTTGTTAATTTCAAAAGCAGCTATTTGGCTTAACTTTGGTAGAGCTGAGGAGGTCTGAAAATTCTGGGATTTCTGCTGGGTCAAACACCACAAATTCTACTTTTTAAAGAGAGCTTTAGATTTCACTAAATGTTACGACCCCTTTTGATGTCTAGGAGTGGAAAACAAAGGGATCTAACAAAAAGTGCTCCAGAGACAAGGTTGAAGATTTTACCAAAATGTTTTATTAGTCACTCCCTCAGAAAACAAGCAGGAAGAGGCACTGCTGAAACGAAATAAGGTATTACAGTAGTAACAAAATAAAACACTCTTCAACTAAAGAGGGAGGATAAACAAACACAAAATGCTGGGGAGAATAATTCTACGACCCAGGATAATATTATACTATGTTTACTAACTATTAAACCAAGGACTATTATACTAAACTAAGATTATTATGATAAACTAAAGAACTATTATAACAAACTAAGAATTATTATACACTGTGTGCAGTATTATTAGGCAAATGAGTATTTTGACCACATCCTCCTCTTTATGCATGTTGTCTTACTCCAAGCTGTATAGGCTCGAAAGCCTACTACCAATTAAGCATATCAGGTGATGTGCATCTCTGTAATGAGAAGGGGTGTGGTCTAATGACATCAACACCCTATATCAGGTGTGCAAGGGGTGGACAGGCTGGGCGGGGCTTGGAACCCGTTGATAACTGCTTGCAGTTGTAAGGTGCTGGTGTATGGATGGACCCAAATGCTGAGGTGACAAACTGAGGAGGCGAAGGTAAAACTCAAAAGGGATTTTATTACAAAAGATGGGATCAAAAAGAGTACAAAACAGAGGAACTGAGATGGAGACTGAACTAAGTAAACTGAACTGGGATGACTAAGGACTACAGCTACAACTAGACTGAAGACAAACGAGTGTGACGAACCAGCAAGAGGACAAGACACAGGAGGGTTTAAATAAGGGGTGCAATCAAGGGAGAACAAGAGGCAGGTGTGGACAATGACAAGACAAGACACCTGAAACACCGAACTAACAAAACACAGTCGCAAAGACAGACGAAAACTATAAACACAAAGACTGACTAAAACTGGAAACATAGAAGACTAAACAATGAACCATAAACACAAAACTTTAAGGACTAAACACAGAACTAAAACTAAACTAAACACAAAGACTAACTAAGAACACCGACCTGACTAAGACTAAAACACAGGAGATGGATTAGGACTACAACATAGGAAATAAACTATAAACATGGAGAACTGAAGCTATAAACACAGAAGGACTAAGACAAACAAGACAAGACAAACAACTAACTAAACAAGAACCAAAATACAGGGGCTGGCTGGGGCATGACAGCAGTTCTAGTTTTCCTTTATATTGTCAAATCTGTGACTATCTATCTATCATCTATCTATCTATCTATCTATCTATCTATCTATCTATCTATCTATCTATCTATCTATCTATCTATCTATCTATCTATCATCTATCTATCATCTATCTATCATCTATCTATCTATCTCTCTATCTCTCTCTATCTCTCTCTATCTCTCTATCTCTATCTCTCTATCTCTCTATCTCTCTATCTCTCTATATATATCTCTCTATATATATATATCTCTCTCTATATATATATATATATCTCTCTCTATATATATATCTCTCTCTCTATATATATATATATATATATCTCTCTATATATATATATCTCTCTATCTCTCTATATATATCTCAGAAACAAAACTGGGAGGGAGTGCTGGAGAGGTTGGAGGCCAAGTTGTCTAAGTGGAAATGGCTGCTGCCCCAGCTGTCCTACAGGGGACGAGTCTTGATAGCAAACAACCTGGTGGCCTCATTTCTGTGGCACAGACTGATCGTACTGGTTCCACCCCCGGGTCTATTGGAGGAAGTTCAAAAGCTCCTGGTGAACTTCTTCTGGTCTGGTCATCACTGGATAAGAGCCTCAGCCTTGTGTCTTCCAGTGGCAGAGGGAGGACAGGGTTTGATAGACATGATGTCCAGAACTGCAGCCTTCAGACTACAGACTGCACAGAGACTGCTCTATGGTGAAGGACACTGCTGGCTGCCTCTGGCTCACCTCCTGTTACAAAGAGCTGGTGGACTGGGTCTGAATAAACATCTGTTCCTGCTGAAACCTGCTGGACCCGACCTGATGGGACTCACTCCCTTTTACTCGTCAGTGCTGGAGGCCTTTAAAGTGCTGAAGGTCACACGAGCTCCTGACCCAGCACCAGGGAGATGGCTGCTGGAGGAACCACTCTTTGATAATGACTTTCTTCCTCATGCTGGGATCTTAACATCTGCTACATTAAAGAACAGGTTTATTGAGGCGGGGATCGTCAAACTGGGACATCTAAGGACCTTCTCCTCTGAAGCCCTGAGTGAGCTGACTGACATCAGGTCCTCTAGAGTGATGGAGAAGGTGGTGGAGGAGGTCTGGAAGTCTCTGTCTGTGCCACTGAGAGCCTTTGGAGAGAACTGTGCTCTATCTGACCACTGGGATGATGAGTGTGAGTACATGTTTCCCTCTCTGGATGTCAAACCAGCTGTTGTGGGTTGGCAGGAGGAGAGTGGTTCTCTTTTCTCACTAGATACTCCGGTGTTGGGCTCCTTCCACTCCTGTGGGAAGAAGCAGATCTACCTCACTTGTGTGAAGGTTCTGAACAAGCGCTTCTTGATGGGAGTCAAGGAGTCGAGGTGGACCCAGGTTTTTGATTCAGACTCGACCCCTAAAGGCAGGTGGAGGATCCTGTATAAGCCTCCAGTTGAAAAACGGATGGCTGACCTCCAGTGGAGGATCATACATGGAGCGCTAGCTACGAACAGACACAGAGCCCGCTTTGATCCGAGCACTGGGGAGGGATGTCCTTTCTGTGGCCAACAGGAGACCCTAGAGCACCTGGTGGTCGCGTGTTCTAGACTGGGAGGGATGTTCAAGGTATTAGACCGTTGGGTCAGTGCCTTGGGAGAAACTTTTAATGTACCCTCCTTTGTTTTTGGTCACAAATACAGCGTCAAAAAGAAACGAGTATCACTGTTAATCAATTTTCTTTTTGCTAACGCGAAACTGGCAATCTGGAAAACCAGGAAAAACCAGATGCTGGGACAGAGCTGGACTGATGTGGAGAGGAGCCTGAAGGGCCTGGTGGAGGCCCGTCTAAAAGTGGAACACGCTTTTTATAAACTCACTTCCAATCTGGAGACTTTTAAAAATCTGTGGGGGATCAGTGTCACGGTTTCCCCTCCTTCTGACCGCTCCTCCCGCTAAGACTCCATTTCCCATCATCCCTCTGGCTTCACTTCCTCTATAAATGACCCTTCACCCCACACACCTGTGCTCAGTCATCGATTCATTCATTCATGCTACGAGCTTCATCCAAACCTACCAGGCTTCCGAGCTTCATCCTCAACCTACCAGTAAGTCAGTTTTTACTACTTACTTATCGGAGTAGTCCCGCGGTCTCGCTTCCATCGAGAACCGCACGGCTGCTCCGAGATTAACTGCGTGTACGCGAACGCTCAGCGCTAATTACTGCCGCGTTTGAGCCGCACACACGCTACACTCAAACTCACAGAGGTTTCAGCCGATCCGATCTGACAGGATGACTGAGCCCACAACCGACCCTGCTGAGTTTGAGCGGATGCGTTCTGAGCTGACCCACCTGCGTTCCGTAGTGGACCGCCAGAACCTCCGGATCGAGTCGCTGAACAACACAGTGCTCCAGCTCACGGCGTCCGTCACCGCTCTCCAGCGGCACCAAACGGTTTCAGCTCTGGAACCCCATATCCACCTTCCGGACCGCTGGAACGGAATCGACGGCCGCCCCGATGGATTATTAGCCTCTCTGGACATGTTGTTCGAGTGTCAGCCGACCAAGTACACCTCAGCCTGCTCCCGTGTAGCTCTGTTAACATCGCTGCTGGCCGGCCGAGCTCAGGAGTGGGCTGCGGCTCTGTACAACAACAAATCCCCTGCCTGCAACGATTACCCGGCGTTCGTCAGGGAGCTGAAGAAAACGTTCGTCCCTCCCAGCAGCGAGATCGGAGCCGAGTCCCAGCTGCTCAGACTCCGTCAACGGGCCCGTCCTGTGTGCCAGTACGTGGCGGAGTTCCGGACCCTCGCCGCTAAGCTAAAGTGGGAGGACACTGCTCTGAGGTCCGTGTTCGTCGAGGGACTTGCCGATTATATCAGGGACGAGATGGTGGGCCGCGAGCTCCCCAACACTCTGGATGCTGTAGCGGACCTGGCCCTACAGATCGACCGACGCGTCCTCACTCGCCCCCGCTCCTCGAGAGCCCCTCACCCCGCTTCTCCGGCGGCTCGACCGGTCTCTCCCGGCGCGGCCACGCCCCTCGCCTCTAAAGAGGAACCCATGCAACTGGGTCACCTGACCCCAGAGGAACGGCAGCGCAGATGGAGAGAGGGACGGTGCGCCTACTGCGGATCCTCAGAACATCGCCGTCCTCAGTGCCCACTGCGGCCACCGTCGGGAAACGACGAGACCCGGTAAACGTCGGGGGTGTTTTACCGGGTGCTGCCACTTCCCCCTCAAACCGTTTCCTCCTCAATGTAACCCTCCTATGGGACCAGGGGTCAACTGAACTTGGAGCTCTGTTGGACACAGGAGCAGCCGACAACTTCATAGACCAGAACCTGGTCCACCGTCTCCGGATCCCCCGGTGTAAACTGGACCGTTCGGTTCCGGTCACCTCAGTGGACGGTCACCCCCTTCGTCCTTTCCCGGTCCAACATCAGACCCAACCTATCCAGATGAGAGTGGGGGACCACCATGAAACCATTCAGTTCCTCATCATTTCCGCTCCCTCCACGCCTCTCATCCTGGGTCACCGGTGGTTCTGCCTCCATGACCCGCACATCTCCTGGTCCACCAACCGTCTAGTTCATTGGGGCCCCACGTGCCATCACCACCTCTCCTGCTCCCCCAGCAGAACCACCATAACACCCAACCTTCCTCAGACTCCGCTGGAGGGCGTCCCTGCTCCCTATCAGGACCTGGTCCGGGTCTTTAACAAAGAGCAGGCCTCTACCCTGCCTCCTCACCGCCCCTACGACC
>SSNR01000080.1:287625-338383 GCA_006937965.1 Callopanchax toddi
GAGTTTTTGACGTCAGCAGAGAGTGTGATAAAAATCTTTATACAGAGATGTTGGTTGATGCAAACACAACATCCATCAAAGGCCGAGCTAAAGGGCCCGCTCTGACTCTCAGAAACCAAAATATCTCCATTGGGGTCACAATGTCAGATTGCCGTGATCCAGTGATGAAGGTGTACCTGAGTGACAACCAAGAAAAACATTAATTTTACTGAACTAGTTCTCAATCCAAAAGACTTCACAGGTCACTTGATGATCTTTGAACATGATTTGTAAACTAGCAGAGAATCTGTTTTTTAACTGATGTGTTGTCAAACTGAACAAGTTTTATAAACTTAATGAGCTTTTAAGGAGTTAGGGTGGGAAAACAAGTTTCACACTAAAACACACGAACATTCGACCCCTTCCAGGTTCGATTTAGATGAAGACACGTTGGATTTTAGCATTAGCACTACTTGGTTGAGGTGAATAAAATGTTGTTCAGGCTAATAAGAGAGATTCCCTCTGTCCATGTTAAAGGACACATGACACTTCACATGCACTAGTTACAACTACTTTATAGGTCACATTGTAGATTTTATTCCTCACTTGAATTAATGACACATGGTCACCAGGTCGAGCTACTTGTTTTGTGGTTTGCTTTTTATTTTTGCCATTTGATGTTTTTATTTCTTGCTGCTGCAGCTATTGGATCTTTTTTAAGCAACGAAGGAATTGTTTCTCCTCTCTACATCAGAAATAAAATCACCTTCTGCCAATTTATCTTTGTCTATTTTTATGTATTGATAGAAAAACATGAGTAGCATATTTTGACTGAAAAATGCAAGTTGGGACAGGATGGAAGCAAAAAGTGTGAATGAAACTTGAAATGTAGCTATTTGTGGGCAGTATTACTGTGAATCAGTAGCCCATCTAATCACAAATGCTTAATGTTAAATTAAAGAACTATAGTTGAGCTCTGTACCAATGTTGTGCTGCAATTGTATGTTCAAAATATTAAAGGAACACTTTAAAAATGCATATCTCAATTGTTACAAAGGAAAAAGATTGTGCTGGACTTCCATCCTGATATGAGTTTGGTTTTAGGAATGGGGATGACATCATTTGATGGCAACCTATACTGTAGAGGGTTTAATATGAAGTCACCAAAAAATTTTAACTGAAAAATTAGTACAGTTTAATGGAATGTCATTACAGCAGCTCAAGATGATTCTCAGCAATTTGTACCCCTGTGTGCTTGTGTTGTTAGGGCATGCTCCTTATGAGATGATGGACTGTGTTCTGAGGTATCTTCCCCCAGATCCTGACCAGGGCACCACTGAGGGTCTAGCATGATTCTATTGGATTTAGGTCAGGCCAGCATGGAGGCCAATCAATATCAATTCCATCATCTTCTAGGAACTACTGCCATATGAGACTGACCATCATCCACTAGGAGGAACTATGGAGAGAACTAAAGCTAAGAGAGTGGCACTGTTGCTGTTGATTCTGTGAAGCGTTATGTTCTCCCCAAGAAAGTTAAATCACTTGGGTGTGAGCCACTGCGTGCCAGGGTGGCCTGGCCTGGAGCTGGCCTGCATTGGAAGCAGCAATGGTGGGATGATGTTCCTTCATTCTTCAGCTGATTAACCCACACACACACACACACACACATGCCCCTCATTACCATCATTTTATATACCGGTACTTTATCTACTGGTATTTAGGTCTTTAACCTATATTTCATACAGTAAAATTGTGGTGAAAAATTTTAAAGTAAGAAAAATTAAGATTAATAGTAAATTAAAAGTAATATCTGTGCAATTTCTTCCCATTCTTAATTTTCATTTGGAGAAAAATTTCCTCAAAATAAAAAAATTTTAAAAAGACAACACAGAATATACACAGAACACACGTCCCACTTTTCCTCGTTATATTGCATTTAAGGTAAAATAGAAGTACCTGAAATTAGTTTATTAAGGAAATATAAACACATTAATTATAAGCAAACTTCCATAACTTTAGTGCCTGGGTAGGAACAAGCCCACAGGCAGACACTCTGGACACGCCCACATACTGTTTTCGCGCGAAAAGACGGACTGAACCATTGTGAGTCCCGGGGGAGAATAAACGGAGAGACAGTCGCTAAATATTTGCTAAAAGGACTGTATACACAGCTGGAAAATATTATTTATTTTAATTAATACACAGATTTCAAACATGCCAACAACGTTTTGGTTATAGTAAGAAAATGTAATTTAACGTATTGTCCCTCCGACATGAACTCCCCCACGGTTGTGGTCTACGAAGCTCTTTAGCAGTTCATTTTTAAATCCGCCTGTTTTGATTGATTTCAGCTCTTAAGTTTTTGCTCGATAAACTTACAGCTAACCGGATAAAATGACCCTCACGTCGAAGGTGAGTACAAGCTCAGGCAGTTCAAATGTTTTTATTATCTTTATCGAAATGTATTTCCATTGTAGCACAGACAAAGAAGCCGTCAACATAATATTAGGTTAACCTATATTTTTTAAGAGTCATTTGCGGCAGTATAAGCTAGGTAGCCATTATAATACTACATACAGCATGTTAACACGTTCTGTTGGAGTAGTGTTGGTGAAAGTCGTGTTTGTGTAAACCCCTTATTCACCCTAAAATCTAGTAGTTTGTTAATAATTTGCAGCTATGAGGATAAGTGCTCAAAACAAAGAGGTCAGAGGTCACCTGCTTTTTGTGTTTCCCATAAATTTCTATTAATACCAAAAGAGACGAAAGTGCTGTGTGACGAGAACAGGGGGATTGTAAACAAAAACAAACTTCAAGAATGTACTAATAAAATTTGTTTTACTTTAATGATAGGTATGCTGTACCATAACATTATTCAAAAGTGCTCTTAAATGTCTCTTATGTTGTGGTTTTGTTCTGCTTTGTAGACCTAACTGCAGAAAAAAATATTTGTGACCATGCTGGTTCACCTCACCCAAATCCCCTATAAATATTTTATATTAATCAATGTCACACAATAAGGCCTAAAATGTATCATTTTATGGAAAACATAGCTAGTGCAATCTGCAAATTTGATGGGGAGTTGATATTTAGATTAGAAAGAAAAAAACACAAAATAAGTTGAAAGGGGATGAAATATTACTTAAAAAAAAACTATTTAGCTTTTGTGTAAGTGAGGCACCAACAATGGGGAAGTAAAGCTGCTGAGGACAAAACATGGGTTAAGTGGCGCTTCCTTTTCTACTTCATCATGTCATTGGTCTTCAATGTCCTGCCAAGCTTTGGTACAGGAGGCCTGGAGCGATAAGGACATCTTTGAGGCTGAGATGGTTTCTACTAGTTTAAATGTAAGAAGATAAGTTTGCCTCAGTGACTGTTGTTCCTCCTGGCCGGCTCCCTTTTGGTAAAGCTGAACAAAGTTGACTTGTTTCACATCACAAAGGTGAAGGATGTGTGCGGATGGACTTGGTCTCCCTCTGGTGTAAAGCATCAGAAATGATCTGACAAATGAAACTGCGACCTAACTTTTATTTTTGATGTTTTTGCTGAATGTGTCAACAGGCCCCCACTTTTAAATCCAAGTTCATAACTGCTGAGCTGGCTCATCTGTTCAGCCAATCAGACAGCGAGGAGGAGTTTGAGGGTTTCAGCGAGGACGAGTTGGAAGAATACAGAGGATATTTCGACAAGACCAATGTATGACACAGATAATGCTGTTTGATAAAGATTGTTGTGACTGAGAAGTGAAAACATTCATGCTTTTTTTCCCTTCTTGGTTTCCTTCAATAGGTAGTGGATTCAGAGGAGGACAGTGACCGTGACACGGGCTTCTACTCGGATGGCGAGGAAGCTCTCCAGCCAAAGAGGAGGAGTCTTTTAGTTGCACTTAGGTGTGTGTTTAATGCATTTAGAAATGGCTCAGGAGAAGCTGTATGTGTCAGGATTTTTAATTAAATGTTCCAATTACTTTGCAGGTTTCCAATCAAAAGATCATCTACTCCCAAACAAGAAACAAAAGAGAAAAAGGTCAAAATGCCCATCAAAGAGAAACCTTTGTCACGGAGAGGCAGAGGAAGGCCGAGGATGAAGCAGGATGAGGATGAGAAGGGGGAGAATAATAATGATGATGATGATGATGAAGAAGTCCTGTCTCAGAGCCTAAAAAAACGGAACAAGAACATCCAGGAAAACAAAGCTATGGTTGTAAACTCTCATGATCTTTAGAGTTTTTTTAAAGTGTGTGATTTGTGTGCTTAATTAACATCTCATATTGTTATTTTGACATGATTGTTTTTCCAGCTGGCAAAACTGTTTTCTGATCTGAGCTCCATGGCTGACCTGAGTCTGCCCACCACCCCTCCAGTGAGAACATGCTTCCCTTACAACAAAATCACTTAAATAGTCCAGGACTTTACAGTAATAAGTATACAGCATACAGTAAAACAATTTTATATATATTTTTGTTTGTTTTAAGATGTCTTCTTATTTCTTCACTTATAATATTCAGTCGCTGTTTTCTTCTTCATTCTCTTTACAGAAGAAAAAACGAGTGTCTCAGAAAGTAACGCCACAAAAACGCAAGTTTGTATCTGATGTAGGGTCAGAAAGGAGGAACCCGTCCCGTAAGGCTCGTCCTCCTGAGAAGTTTGCAGTGGAGGAAAAGAGTGAGCCGGTTCGCAGAAGCCCCAGGATTGTGGACATCAAGAGACTGGTGGAGGTATGGTTTGCAACACACACTTCATCATGTAACAGAGCATACAACTCCCAATGCCCAAATAGACAAAATGTACTAAATCTTTGTGATTTAGTACATTTTAAAGAGCTTACTGTGATGTCAGTAAATGTGAACACAATGTCATGTTTGTGGGCTCTCGTTTACCTGTAATCTGTTGGTTTACCTGTTCAGGTGGATGACGACCTCGCTGGAGCGAGACCAAAAAAGAGGAAGAGCTACTCTTGCAGGAAGAGTCGGAATGCGGTGAAATCTGTTGATGAGATCACCAAAGAGGATCTGGACAACATAGCATACCGCAGCAAAGACAAAATTTGGGACAAAGAGAATGTGAGTCACATTAGACCTCTGCACTTCTTAAAGTTTAGGCATCTTGAGTTTGTACATTTTTTGTAAGTTTGTCTTTTTCCTCCAGGGGAGCTCATGTCATCAGTGCAGACAGAAAACTCTGGACACCAAGACGGTGTGTCGGAGTGGTTTCTGTGTGGGGGTCAAAGGTCAGTTCTGTGGACCATGCTTGAAAAACCGCTACGGAGAGGATGTGCGCACTGTGCTGCTCGACCCGGTCAGTGTTCGTACACAAAATTACACATTCTTTTTTACTGATGATTTGGGAAATCTGGCATCCTAAATGACTGAAGATGAAAACTGCCTGATTTTAGATATTGTTGAAGAGACATTTAAACCCAGGAGTTTTATGACAGAAAAAACCCAGTGGCTTTGATATTGTGACTTTTTAAAACTATGGTATACCTTTTTAATCCAGTAAGTGACCTTACTCCATGTGTGATTTTAAAGATTTCCTGCTATCTGATAGAGGTTAGAGTATGTGTTGATGACTTTTAGCTACAACATCATCAAAATTTAGCTCTATCTGTCAAATTGACTCAGTAATGGACATTTTTCTGTTTGTTTAAGGTGTTTGATTGACTCTAAAAAGTTCATCAGTTCTACATGTAGGTGTAATGATGCAAATAACAAAAAAATGTCTCCTGCAGCTTTAAGTCTGCAGCACCTTGTGATAGAGTAGCATACTCAGCCGGATGGTGAACACATACATACTCATGCAAGTTTGTCATGTTTAGTCCTTTGCTGACACTATACGTCTGCACAAGCAACAAACTTCTTTGGTTAATCCTGTGGTTCACCTCTTTCATCCGAATTAAAGCCCAAGTAATCCCAAATAGGTGGTTTTGTATGATTTTTGGCAAATAGTTCTTCCATTTCTGGACTTTTGTATTCTAGATTGACAAAGTAGTTCATGCATGCCCATTGTCATTTGTTGGAGTGATGATTATCGTTTGGAGAAAGGTTACATATCGCCCAACCTTGGTTCACATTTAATATGAAATGATTGTTGCCACACCATGCCACAAGTGGTCCACTGGTTCTCTGTACTTGGTCTCTTGTCCAGCTCTGATATATCCAACAACTGCAGAGTCATCTGAATATTTCTGCAGATGACAGCACTCTGACTGGTACTGAAAATTTTAGGTGTACATAGTAAAAAGTAACAATAATAATAATAACTTTATTTATATAGCACCTTTCTCAGGCCAATGGCCACAAAGTGCTTTACAATAAAACAATTATAAAAACACAAAGGATAAAACTTGAAAAGAACATAATAAAACACAAAATAAAAACTTGAAAAGAACATGATAAAACGCAAAAATAAAAACATAAGAACATGATAAAACACAAAATAAAAACATGATAAAACACAAAATAAAAACATGATAAAACAAAAACATCATGCAACCTGAAATCAGTTAAAAGCGAGCCTGAATAAATGAGTTTTCAACTGTTTCCTAAAAGAGTCAACAGAATCCAGGCTACGCAGAGGAGGAGGTAACGTGTTCCATCATCTTGGAGCCACTACTTTAAAAGATTTATCTCCCCTGGACTTAAAATGTGATCTAGGAACCTCCAACAGCCTCTGACTAGCAGACCTCAAACTACGAGGAGGACTGTAGGGTTGTAAAAGGTCTGAGATATAAACAGGGACCTGACCACGCATGGCTTTAAAAGTAAAAACTAAAAGTTTAAAACAGTAACAGTAACAGTAAGAGTACAGTCCCCTGTGGTGCTGCTGACAACCTGGTCAGACACACTACCTTTCAAAGACAAGATCATGATCTGCTTTGCCAAGAACAGGTCATGCAGAGGAGCTGTATCCATCCCTAACATTAGCATAAAACAAATCCATTTTTTAATTTTAGCTGGTGGAGCAGAGAGAGGCATGGTTTAAAATTCCAGATATGGCCAATTCATTGGGGTGCTGTGTCTGCCGCTAACTGTAGCTGGGAACAATTGAGTTGTTGACATCTTGTAGAGAGTCGGCAACAGCTGATGGCGAAATGCATACTGCTACTACAAGCTGCCACCTTGTGTGATGCTAGTTTAGATATTTTACTAACAAACACATAGACGGGCAAAAACATTGTTTGTATACATTTGTATGTTTTTTTCATTCTAGTTACACATGGCTAGTGGGAAATTTCTCACATGGAAAAAAAAATGACATGGCTCCAAAAAATGGGCATAGTTCACAAATATTTAGAAGATTGTTGTTTTTCACTGCTGTGTGAAAATGTGGACAATAATTGCGACTCGGTTTGTTTTTCTTAGATTTGGTCATGTCCCATCTGCCGGGGAGTGTGTAATTGCAGTCTGTGTCGTAAGAAGGAGGGCCGCTGTGCCACGGGGATCCTTGTGGGCTTGGCCCGCTACAACAACCATGACAACGTCCATGACTATTTGGAGAGGTAAGGGTCTTTTCATCCCACTGTGCAGTTAGGTTTTGAATACAAACAAAACTGTCATGATGTGAAATGTTTTAGAAATTCTGGAAAAAGTTTTGTTTTACTGTATTTTTTCTGGAAGTGTTTGTTGCTATGTTTTATATTTTAAAGAATGAAACACTAAATCAAGTAGCAGCTAGACTCACATCTTGTGTTTCTCCTTTGCAGCATCCAGAAGGAGCTGCAGTTAAGTCCAGACTACTAAATGCCCAGGGGTTCTGGTGCTGCAAAGTACTGTAAAAATATCTTTTTAACGCACACTTTTAAACATTTTGACCGAGTTTCACTTTTTTATGTCACCTAAAAATAGGGCACATACGTTGTTTATATGTTTTATGTATAATTGTATTTTCTGGTTCCAGACTGCCTCAGGTGCAGGAACGTAACTGTACTGTTCATTTGTACTGTTTTCCCCCATAATGCTCACTCTGACAGATATATCAGGATTTCTGTTTTAAATCCAACCAGGTCCGTTTTAAACAAACCTTTTTAAAAAGGAAAACGTTCTTGTCAGTTCACTGTATATTTTAATAAAGAAATGACAAAATTCAAATAACTGCTCTTTTCCTTTCTTTGCTCTCATAACCGCTCTGATTTAGACATGGATGAACAGATTCTTTATATTTATTATTTTTGTGGTAATTGGGTCCAATTATTTATTCAAACCCTCCTAAACGTTCTTAATAATTCATGAATAAAAGTCAGTGTCTCTCTAAACTCCACTCCATATTTTCCAATCAACTTGATAGAAGTAAATTTTTTGCATGTGTAAAACTTTCAGTTTGTTTTTGATTTAATTTTTTAATATTTTGTTCAAACTTGAAACTTTTTTGATTATTGGTTTTAAATTGAAAATGGAAAGAATGAATGATACACGGATTCTGTCCTGTGAGTCAGATTTGATCTATGCTTTCTTCACAGAGAGAGTAATCACCTCTGGTGATAAAACGCTCCATCACGTGTTTTGACAAAAGAAGATTATTAAATCTATTACATGCAAACACCAGAGCATCAGGAGAAATTTAAGACTCACTTTATTATTAAGTGTTAAGCAGGCAAAGCATGTTTTCTGCTTGAAGAATTTTTTTTCTTTATTTTTTTTTTATTGACAGAACACATTTGTACAAACCAGTTTTAAAAATATCAATAAACTGGAGCCTTTAAGGCTAACCTGGCAAAAACCCATTATCAAATGTCATGGAGACGAACAAACATCTTTAGAAAAAGATTTACAAATGAGATGTCACTACAAAATAGAAAAGAAAAGAAAAAGTTAGTCGTCACACAAAAAGATTTAAAAACATCTAAATTCGTTTGGTATCAACCTTTTTAGGTTTTAGACAATAACTTGTTTTTTCTTGTTATTTTTTTTGCTTTCGTCGTCTTTTGTTATTTAATTTTCTCCAAAAAACACATTATGGCGCAAAGAGAGAAAAAAAAAATTCAAATGAACAGTCGGGCGTAACAAAGATTTAAAGAAGCAGCACTAAGAACTGAAACATGCTGTACACGAGAATCAACGCACACGAATACAAGTCCAGCAAAAAGGCGAATTTTACAAATCAAGGATAAATAATAAATTAAGCCGTGCACAGCGGGGTCCTGTGCGTTAACGCAATTAGATTAGATTGGGGAGGGCCTCAAAAGAATGACGTTTAAATTAAAGAGAATGTACGCACTGAACTAACACTGAGCAACACCACCAGAAAATATTATTATATCCACAAAGCTAAACCGCCTGACCCACCTGCAGCTGACCCACCTCACTAACTCTTCATAGACTGCTTGTGCTTTGGTCAGGTTAAAGGTTTGCTTATTCACTTAGCTGATGCTTTTTTTCCAAAGCATGTTGTGGTTTGTGGGAGGAAACTGGGAGTACCCGCAGGAAACCCATGCATGCATGGCAAAAATATGCAACTCCACGCCAGACGGCCACGGTTGGGATTTGAGCCTGTGACCTTCTTGCTGTCAGGCTCCAGTAGACTGCGCTACCATGCGGCCCAGATGAGAGGTCCTCACCAAAGCACAAGCAGTCAACATCAGTGACTGTGCTGCCGCCTGACAAAACTCGAGGATTGTGCAGCTCTGATGGTTAAGCCACTTTGTGGTAGCTGAAGTGGTTTTTCTCAAACGACAGCACCCCTTCCTGCGGTCGTCCTGACTCCTGGAACAAACTGGCTTGTTTCATTAACAAAGAAAACTTCCCCTGACAATGTAAACATGGTTCCACTAGGATTGTCATTATAGTATTGCTTTCACTACACAAACCAAGTTGTAGAAAGCTAGATTGTTGTTTTTTTTCTCTCTATAGAATTTTTTTTTCTTCAAATGGCCACTGCACTGCAATAGGAATGCATTATTTATAAATCTTTTTTATATGTGCTTTTTTTTACCTCCTCTACTCTTCCTTTATTTTAGGATTTTCTCCCCTTATCGATCAAGAATAGCTTTATTTGTCGACTAATCAAACAAATCAACACCTGAATCTGATCTGAGGACTGAACCTGAACCATAAATAAAACATTAGGTAGATCCTCTGTGGGACCGCGCGAGAATAACAAACGCACACTCGTTCATGCAGGTCACATTTACACACACACACACACACACCATCCCAACGCTGTCCCAGATGCTCTACAGCCACTGTACCATGATTGACCTCAGCACTGTCTGACAGGTATGAAACACAACTTTCTTTGTGCATAGAGTTAGATTCTGTTAGGAAAAATGCCTCTCTGTGTTGGATGGTTTCCGATTCAACAGGTCCACCTGTCTTGTGCTCTTCTACATACATTTCTTTTCTCACTGCACATGGAATTTTCATAAATTGATTTTATAAAAGGCCAAATAATCTTTTCATACACTACATTTTTGTTAAATGTTAGTTTTTTCTTAGATTGTATCATCTATATTTTTTCAGTTTATGTTCATTGCACGATCTTGTCTCCTTTGAGTGCCTTTTCATGAGTGAACAATTTAAAAAATTTATGTAAATTAACATTTTTCCATCTACCCTTACAGTTCTTGCAAAACCTCCAAAAAAACAGGAAGTTGGCCTTTGATTCATTTATTCGAACTCCTCCTCTTCACCTTCCTCCATGTGATTGGAGGTGGTGGGTGTGGCGGGTTCGGAGTCCCGCGTGAGCGTTCCCACGGAGACGATCTGGGGGGAGTCGGGCAGGCCCTCGGGGGCCTCTACTTCCATGTCGTCAGTGGTGATGATCGCCACAGCAGTGCCACTCTTCTTGTTTTGATGGGTCTTGATGTGCTTTGAGAGGTGGTCGCTGCGCATGAAGCGCTTGGAGCATTCAGGACACTCAAAGCGCTTTTCTCCTGAGGGACAAAACACAATAACATTTTTTAAACCCATCTCAAACAATATGGTAAATTAAGAAAATCCCCCAAGTTGCCTTTTTAAAAAATGAACACAGAGTTAACCCACTTGGTGATCACTCTGCGAAGTTGTTTTTCCTACCTGTGTGTGTTCTCCGGTGTCTCTGCAGCTCGTCGCTCCGGGTGAACCTCTTGCCACAGAAGATCCAGTTACAGACAAACGGCCTCTCTCCAGTGTGCCAGCGCAGGTGGGCCCTCAGGTGCGAGGTCTTGCCGTACACCTTCCCACAGCCCTCCATGTGGCAGATGTGTTGCTTTTTCTTTGTGGGGTCTCCACTGTTCCTGTAACACACACAGGCATTAATTATAGGTGTAAGCTGGAGGATGTCACAGATCACAAAATAATTTTAATCATCATTTTGGGATAAAATAAAGGGAAGTTGAATTTTTAAAGTGTCAAAACAGATTTACATAAAACAAACCCACAAATAACTAACTCGCTGCAAGGCTGAATAAATGTGACAGATGCACGTTTTGGGTGCCAGCTCCACGTTATCTTTAGTGCTGGGCAGTGAGAATTTGGCTCCATTGTTCAAAGATTCAAATCACATTTTGAAATATTTGGCAGAACTGTACACAGAAGTTAGTAATTAGGAAAATTTCAACTTGAGCTTAAGATAGATTGTGGGAAAAAAATAAATAAATCAGGTTTCATTTTAAACATTTAAATATAACAAATATACTCGTGAGGAAGAATCAGATCTGAAATCCTTGGTGAGTTCTAACCAGTACCTTCCTTCTCCGTCCCTGCAGTTTGGACAGGAGCAGGCGACACGTCTAAGCCTCTTGCCAGGCATCCCCTCCTGGTCTGAAGAGCTCTGAACGGAGCCCAGCTGGTCTGGACTCATCGCTGAACCTGAGGCCACGTTGCCGACAGTTACGGTCAAAGGAGAAGACTGAACTTTGACCCCGTCCTGACCCTGTGGTTGACCTAGAGAACAATTAAAAACATGATGAAGACAGTGGAGAGTTGTTGATTTAAAATCAGCACATTGCTGTCCTGTGAATGAGTCTGCAGAGAACAAAACAGCAGAGGAAGCTCGCCGCCAAAAGACAATCGCTTTGCTCGAGTCTGTGGTGTGGTCATGTGTTTGTTTGACTTTTATCAAAATACCTCATGAACCACTGAATGGATCATAATGCAACTTTCAGATAATCATCATTGGATGTACATCCACAACTGTTTAACTTTTGGAGTCAATCCACTTTACGATGGTCACCACAACTAATCAAATTAAGCAAACTCAAAAATGGCTACACTAGTCAATTTTACTGAAAACAAGATATAATTTGTAGTTGTGGTAAAAGCTGAGTAATTCAATACACAATATAACAGATTGTGTGAGATCTTGTGATATCACATAACTCTGTACTTACCCTGTAGACCAGTGATGGTGAGCGGTACACCTTGCACCTGAACTCCTGTTGTGCCCAGTCCTGCGATGCTGACTGTCTGGACTCCTGAGCCTGGGTTGATCTGGGCTGCACTCAGCGTTAACGGCGTTCCACTCAGGGAGACCAGCCCTCCACCCCCTACTGCCGTCCCACCAGCCACTGGTGCCAGTGTCAGCTGCTGTGGCACGGTTGTCCCCAGACCGCCTTGCAGGGACACACCTCCAGGAAGCTGCAGCGTCTGCCAGGTGATCTGCCCTGAGGGTGACAGGGTCGGAGCACGAATAAGGACCTGGGCTGGGTTCTGGAAGGCCTGAATTGGCTGCAGGGTTTGTCCAGGGGCCAGTTGCAGGGTCTGAATGTGTTGAGGTTGCTGCTGTCCCTGCGTCTGACCCTGACTCTGAGCCTGGGGCTGAAGCTGGATTTGCTGCACCAACTGGTGACCCACCTGGCCCACAATCACCTGCTGGATAGCTCCTTGTGTTTCTGACTGGCTCTGGAGCCCATTGGCTTGGTTCTGGCTCTGAGAGTCAGCCTCACTGCTTTGCACTTTGCCGTCGGCTGATACATCCTCTGGTCCAGCAGAAACCACCTGACCCACATCAAGCGCGCTGTCACCTTCGGCTGCTGTTGGTGTGGATCCAGCTGGAGCAGGAGCCCCTCCAGACACTGCTGTTGTTACCAGCTGGCTTCCATTAGCAACAGAGAATGTGCCATCTGCTGATTGGATAAGCTGCACAGCCCCACCCCCTCCAACATTATTGAGCACGGGCAAAGCCAGAGTCATCCCTCCAAGGTTTATGGGTACTGTGGTCATAACAGGAGTTTGGGAGCCTTGCAGTGTCTGCAGTTGCAGTGGGAATGACTGTGCAGGACGAATCTGAAGCGGGACCGTCTGATTGGCTGTGCTTGGTAGGATAGCCTGCTGGTTGGCTGGTTGGATGATGGCCTGTGTCTGGCCTGAGTTTGGAGTCTGGATAAGCTGAATCTGCTCAGGTAGAGCCCCGATAGAAGCCGGTTGTGGGTTGATATGGATCTGCTGTCCATCTGCAGTTTGCAGGTGAGGGATGACCTGGTATTGCACACCGCCTCCAGCATTGGGCAGGTTCTGAACCTGGATGATCTGGTACTGCTGTTGTGGCTGATTTGCTGGAACACTGTTGGTCCCGCCTGCCGCCTTCACCTGCCAAACAGAAATATGTTAGCGAACAAATAATATTTAGAAAAAACAAGTCTGCTAAAAGTCCTCTACTTTCCAAATTTCATGTTTACCTTGCGCCCACCAGGTGAGCTGTCATTGGCCAGCGTGGTGGCCACTGTCACAGCAACAGGTTGACTCGTGTTCTCCTTGGCCATAGTGGGAGCTGCTGTGATGATCTGCCAGCCGTTGCCCGTGAACTGAGCTGGAACCAGTTCCAACTGCTGGGGCAACAGGGCCTGACCCCCAGCTGCGTCCACCACTATCTGACCCTGAAGCTGACCTGGTTGCAGCTGGATTTGACCAGCCTGGACCTGGATCTGCTGGACACCTGCCTGGGCCTGGGCCTGGGCCCCCTCTGCTCCCCCTTGCCCTCCGATCTTACTGCAGGTGGCTGCTAGCAGAGCCAACGGCGAGGGCTGAGAGGAATCCTGGAGGAGATGGAAAGAGGGAGGAGGAATGATGAAGAGGAGCAACAAATGGAAAAAAAAGAGTTAAAGATCGAGGGGAGGGGAAAACATGGTAGAGAAAAAGGAAACGGTAAGCTCAGAGACGGAGAGCTGTCAGTGGAAGTGGGCGGTATTACAGGAAGTGTGGGTGGGCGTGTGAGAACCACATTTCTCTTTTCTCAGAACGCTGCAAAAAAAATGCCGCCTTCTCTCTGCTTCTTTGTAAAGGAACTAGGTCGGAGGCAAATTCTGAACGCCACACACCTCTTGACACTTAAAAAACCCTTTAACAACCATAACAGCATGGGGAATAATATGGCAGCAGTGCCTGTCATGTACATCAACAACAAAAGGTTTGCATGTTAGTGTGGCTAAAAAAAATCTATATTCAACCTGTATTTGAAAGAGCACATACCAAGACTGCAGATTTTTTAAATATATCCATAGATTTGATATTAATTCAAACTGACAATTCAAAACTACAGCTGCTGGTGTGTGACAGCCATATAAGCTTATTCATAAGGCTCTGGATTGGCTCTCAGCAGGGCTGCACAGAAGCAGGAAGTGAAATCCACCAGAGAAACGCCCCCAGAGGTGTCTGGCTGGCTGACTGAGAGGGAGGGAGTACATTTTTGGCCTACAGGCAAGTCAGAAACTAATGAACTACAATAAACTCCTGGATTTACCTGCGATCCAGAACTTTTACCCCTTTTAGATGCTTTCCCTCCTTCGGTTCCAGCTGATTCCTTCTTCGAGTCTGTGAAAAGAAAGTAGAATTTAAGAACACTTACCCATTTTATATCATCCCACGAGTATTTCTGAATTCTACAAAGTCACAAGACAAGCAAGCACATCGTGGGTGCTGCGGGGTGTAAATAAAGTGTGAGCATGACACGGATTTAGCATAACAAAGATGATCAATAAATACAGAAGAGGTACCAGTAACCTCATCAATATCAAAGGGGCATGGAGCCTCCTATCTGTCAGACGGATAGAGAGAAGGAGAGAGAGGGGTGGAGACGGAGAGGGGGAGGGTACCTACCACTCATAACGCATTAATATACCGAGAGGGAGAGGGTGTAGTTCACGGTAGAAGGCCGGCCGGGTACAGAGGCGGAGGACGGCCTATATGTTCGGCTCTGGGCCGTAGCGGATCTGCCCGTTTGACGAAACCACCCACCAGCCAGGAAGGGCGGTGCCAAGCGCGTTTACAATCGAACAGCCCCAAAATAACGGGAACAACAGAGAACGCGGTAGCCGCCGCCGCTCCGTCGGACGCCTCGAAGCCCTTTCCTGTGTCCCTTTTTCCGGATAGACAGTCCATAAACGAGCTAATTTGTGCTTGTCAGAGCGATATCCACGGAGGAGTTGGCAGTGTGTGACCGTAGAGGCCCACCCACTTCCATTTAAGCATCAGGACAACACCCTCCTCGCTGCTCCTGCCTGTCACCGCCGCTTCTCCCGCGACACACGACGCGGGGACGCCTCGTCGCCGTCCGTCGCGCACCGAAAACAAGCCGTCACCACTGTTTGTATTTTAAGCGTATTCCCTTTAATTCGTGCTGAATTGATTTTTTAAAGGGGGGATATTCGGGGAGATAGCTGTGGCTTTTGTGGGCGGACGCGCTCCTCCCACTTATTCAGATTGGACGACGGAGCCCAGCGTGCGAGGGTCGAGATGGGAGTTGTATTTTGACGAGGCCTCGCCTTCTCGAACATGCTAGGGCGGCCGGAACTACAGCTCCCATGATGCTCCACGGTGGTCAGGTTGGAGCGAAGGAGAAGGGCGGTGACTTCTTTTTGATGGGGGTTGGGCGAACGGGAAAGGGAGGCGTGTGAGACGAGTGTGTCTGAAAAGAGGAAGCAGAGGGAACATGAATGAAACAGAAGTTATTTAATAGTGTTAAAAACGTACAAGAGGTTATTCAACTCCAGCCAATATTATGTCTAATTGTTTCCTCTACCTGAAAAGCTATTTTAAAAAGTTTGATTAAAAGTATATAACAAAAATTTGTCTCATTATCTTTTGAATGTTGTAGCCAGCTCGTCAATCAGATTCAACAGGAAAATATCTAATCTGGTTGTCAATAAATCAAACATAAAAATAATATTTTGATTGCTATAATGCCAAAATTAAGGATTATCTATTAAAAACTATGTTTTTAGTTGTTTTTTTGCTGCAGATAATTGTTTAAAATTCTAGAACAGAAAAGTAATTTTACAGCTGGCTATATAAATTGGTTTTTGCTAAATCAAGTCACCATAAAGCATGATACAACACTTATCTGAAGCCAAGCATGTGTAAACATACTAAAATTTCAATAACTGAATTTGTTTTTGTAAAATTTTCTGTAAATTATATATTTTTAAAGGCTCAGGATCAACCCCAGTGTTCTGTGTTAAACATGTTTACTTAGATCTCAGATGTAAAGAGTGTGAAATAAAAATGTAGCCTCACATTAACATATTTTGGCTAAAATCTGTCACTCTGACAAAATAAATGACATTTAGAGGAGAGCATGAAGACAACAAAATACAAGTTGTTTTCTTCCAGAAGCAGCAAAAGTACAGGAGGTTTTTTTTTTGTAAACAGGAACAGAGCACAAGGAACAAAGTGGTCTTAAAAACCAAACATATACAAGGATTTTAATTTGTCACAGTGAAATAATATTTATCACAACAAACAAGCAACCTGTTGATATAATGGGCCTTTATGGACCTGAAGAGGGTTCTCCAGCAGGAATCTTAACCAAAATGAGTCACAGCACAAATTTAAAGAGCAGAAACCATCATTAGAGGGTCAACTGAGAATGACTCATACACAAAGAAAATATTTCAGCTTGTAGTGCATTATCAGGGGACTGAAATTAGCAGTTGGAGTGTCATGTGGTTCTAAATGGCTCCTACAGCTTTGACCAATAATGACCTGAACCTGGGTAATAGTAGGAACAGGTAGTGTTAGCAGATTTTTCACAAAATTCCTGCATTTAAATCCCTCCAATAGTTCAAGAAGTTTGTGCTGCCTGAATGAACTTTAGTTACATAAATTATACACTTAATATAGAGGCAGTATACTAAGCTTCTCATAGCTGCAGTACTGGAATTAGCTAAACACAACTGAGGTTTTCACTGAAATGTGTTTAAAATGAAGGGATGCTGTTGAGCTAACACTATTACAGAATGTGATCAAAAGTTGCTCAGCAGTAATATTTTATGTGTTCCTTTCAGTAATGTGGAAACCAAAATGTTTTTAGCATTTAATAAAATGAGGAAGCATACATTATTCTTGGTACTTAGTTTTGTTTTTCTAAAAGATAATACAAAAGTTCCAGCCAGAAAATAGAAACAGTATGACTAAAAGACTGTTGGGTGTGTGCTAAAACCAAACATGGATTTAAAAAATATACATAACTTTATCAATTATGATTTACTTCAGTTGAAAGTTATGAGTTTAAACAGTCCTGATCAAAGGCCCATTATATGAATTAATACAAGTAAATCAATTGTAGCAACATGGCCTGTTAGACTTTATAGACCAATTTCCTTTTGTGTTTCACAGTGAAACTACAACCACAGAGAGGGAGGGAGGGAGGGAGAGGGGGAGAGAGAGAGAGAGAGAGAGAGAGAGAGAGAGAGCGAGAGAGAGAGAGAGAGAGAGAGAGAGCACACCTGGTGTGGCCCAGAAACACACACACACACACATGCACTGTAATTACTGCGGAAGCTGAGTGCCTTGTTACCGCCCCCTGGGCCACTTGGCAGGGCGTTGCTAAGCAACGAGGTCTGCTCTGAAGAAGGGGTGTTGTCTGTGTTTGAATGTACAGTGCAAGTGATGGAGGAGGTGTGGCAGAGAGAAGTCTGTGGTTTTCTTGACACAAATGAAATGCACACACAAAAAAACCCCACTGTTGTGAGGGAAACATCTGAGCTCAGCTATAGGAAATCTCCTCAAATTATATTTAACTTCACTATGAAAAAAAAAAAGTGCAATGGGAAATTACATTATTTAGATTTTCTTCTCAGGATAAGCTCCTGCTGTTGTCCATGTGTTGTCATATACCCCCCCATGGCTCTCACACAGGGCACAGCAGGTCAGAACCATGGATCGCACCAGACTGATGTCACAGTCATTCCTTTTGAGAAGGCAGTGCCACCTTCCCGTCAGCCTGCTGTAGGCATTCTCCACGACAACACATGCTCGGATGAATTTCTGGTTGAACTGAAGTTGCTGCTCCATCAGCTGCCCTGTGTCACTGATGGTTTAAGAAGCCAGTCTGAGTCACAGTAAACTGAGTCACAGATCCAGTGTCGTCTCTAATTCTGATGGAATGAGAAGGAAAAGGGTTTCCACAGCTTGCCAACTCCCAAAGTGTTGAAAGTCTCAGGACCATGCATCATGCATGCTCCATGGAAGCCTAGCAAACACTGTCCAGAGATTGCAAGATGATTGAATGCAATCCTATGCGGTTGAAATAGTCTGTGTGGACATTTCTTGGTGCTATGACAGGTATGTGGAAGCCAACATTGCTGCAGCTTCCACCTGCTGTGAAAAAAAAGCTATTTCCTCGATATTTGCCCTCATCTGGTAAGTGGATTTGATCAGACACCAACAATGTCTCTGCTGCTGCACAAAAGTCCTGTACACAGCTGAGATGTCAACACCAACAGCTGTCCGATGGTTCCGTATTCTCAACCTGTTGCAAGTTTCCACTGTGCAACTGCCACTCTCTTCCTCAGGGGAAAACACTCACTGAAGTGTCGCTCCGCTGCAGAGCCGGAAGCAGTTTGTTGCACAGGAATATTTCTTCTGACGTCCCGAAGTTCTCCAACCACATCGGCTCCGTGAAACCAGGAACAGCAGAATCCCACAGCGAGAGGACCTGCTCCAGAAGAGCCACCTAAAACAAGACACGCATATTTTAAAAATACGAAGCTATAACTTGCAGATGTAAGCATGCTGAAGCTATATTGAATAACAATACTGTGATAGTTGTCTGCGGCGTCGTCGCAGCTGTAATATTTCCTCTTGCTTCCTGGATGATTCTAAATCTAACCTGGCGCAAATGACGCCTTCTGGCATGTCGTGGTTCCCCAGAACGAGCCACAACCTGAGTACAAAACACAACAACCACGAGGTTCTTTCTCCATTGTTTTAGCGTGCCCACGAGTGTTTTGTTTACTAACGTGTGTCGCTCATATATGACGTCACAGATTTCTTCGCACTACTTTCCTCTCACTGGGGACTGGGAAAGAACGTGGTCTCTCCCAAACCGGTTTTAATTGATTAACAAAGTGAAGGAAATCTCATAAAATCATCCATCGCCTTTACCATGCAACCAGACACAAGAAAACATTGATCCATCCTGCACATTTTGCAACTCGAGAGAAGCCACTTCTGTACATTAACACAAAAACTATGAAATAGTCTTTGTTTATTTGTGAAAGAAAAAAAAATCTGCCTTCCTGCTTCATTTAAAAAATGTACTGTTTGGATGTAGTATGAAAGGATGAGTTCTGCTTTTTTAAATGATTCATCTGTTTTTGCTTTTGGCTAAGATCTAAATGCAAAGTGATGAAAAGCCTCTCAAAAAGGAGGTTAATCTGTATTTGCACACTATCTTCCTCACAAAAGCTTAAAGCTGGTAAGACATTGAAAATATGCTCTGATTTAAATATCTTGATGACTTCTCTGACCTTTAAACATACCGGTTCCCCCCCAAAAAAAAATCTCAGTTGAGTTGTCAATTATTGTGTTTTACTCTTTGACAAATTATTGTATTGTTTTTTTTTTTTGTTTTTTTTTATCTACTTTTTTGTTGTTCCGGTTTGATTTTTGTGTGTTGTTTTCCTTGTAAGTTCCCAAAAAAATGTATGAAAACAAACCACTAGATGGCGCCATGTACTAATGGGCTCTGCAACTTTGTGTTTATGTATGAAGAGAAAAAGTCGAAAATACAATACTGATTGTTATTATCATTTTAAATAATAATCAATTGTTTACTATAAATCACATTTTGTAACATTAACCATAATGTACAATTAGTTATGTTTTAGTTAATAATTTGCTATTCAAACTGAATCTTTCATTAAGGAGTATTTTTGATTTAAAGTCTGATTTTTCGCCTCCTCAAATAACATTTCTTTATTTCTGTTGTGCTTTTTAGAATAAACATATTTAGAAAATTCTAGATGAAATTCTGAAAAATAAAAATGGTCAAAAATAAACTTGGGGGGAAATACAAAAACAGCTTTTTATTCACTTACATGTTAGTAATTTTTTACCAAAAAGGGAAGAAATGGTTCATTTTGCTAAAGGCTTCACAGTCATAAAGTGGAAATGAAATAGAAATGTCATAATTACAAAATAAACTATCTGTGACTTTATATATGGAAACAAATTTGCAAGAACAGGTAAGTGAAAGAAGAATATTCTTAAATGTTTTGTACACTGAAAAAAATCTGGATTTAAAAAAGGCAATAAATGTTCTATTCACATCTTTGCAGCTTCTTTATTGTGTTTTTTTCCTTTCATTTCTTTTTTGTGTGCTAAAAACAAATAAATACTTTTAAAGTTGAAGTAAAGTCTGTAAATACATGTTGAGAGTTCAGATGAAAACTAACCATAAACAAAAACGAGAGCAGATATGAATTTGAACTTGTAGAGATGGTAAATGGCTGCCAAATTTTGGATTTGTTGTGCAGATAGTTATTTATTTTATATTACTTCCCAAAAATCTTGACGCAAAGCAAAATAAAGCAACAGTCCAGACATCAGCTTTGCACCAAACGTTGAGGAGCAGCTTCATATCAGAATGCTCAGGATGGATGGATTTTATTTAAAGTTGGGAGGTGATTACATTCCCTGCCATACTTTTGGATCTTTCATAAATAAAAATCAGGTATGAGAATGTAAGATGTGTGTGTTTGCGTGCAGTTGTCCTCTTTGCGTGTTACCCTGCAGTTCTCTGCGCAGGCGTAAGCGTAGGTGTGTATTTGTCACCTGCAGCCTTGGCGTCAGGATGTCTCTCCCTCTTAAAGGTAAGGTTGTAAACATAAGGAGATTTATGACTTCTACCATGAGTTCATGTTTTGGCAGCGGCCTCTGATGTTCGTGCCATCTGTGAGAGTGTGTGTGTGCACGGACCTGGAGAATGCAGTGACGGACATGTTTCACATAACTCTCTGATAATGAGAGACAAGCTATGATTAGAGATAGACAGATAGATAAATAAATCTGTGGACAGACAAATCTGGTAGTCAAGCTTTACTCATCGCTTTGGAGGATGGCTGAAAAGAAGTGTCACTGCTTATCATCATAGCTTCCTACCTGTTACTCACACCTGCTTTTAGATGTTTGTTGTTGACTTTTCTTCCCTTTTATTTATTTAGCTCATGAATCAGAGGACACATATCTGATCAAATATTTTTACATTCATTATTCTCAGAAGTGAGGCACATCTCTGTAAGGTTGAGCTGGATTTGCAGGAAGCTCTGTGAAAACAGAGTTTAATGATGGTTGATGACAGTTGTTCCTGCTGTCTGAATCAAGAAAGAAACAGACTCAACAGGGACTGATCCAGCTCAGGGTGTGTTTGAGTCGTTCAGAAAGAGAAATGTCTTTTTCAAGATGATTTCATTTCATTTTCTTAGTCTATCCTTGGGAGCCAATTTTCTTATGTTTTTTAAAACCTAACTAAAAGCTTGTTTGAGCAGCCGCCTGAATGATTTACCGCTGCCACGCGACAAAAAGGATAAAGGTTTTGCTTGTGTTTGTGTGCATCCACTGGATGGATTTTAAATGCAACTTTCAGAAAGTTATCATTGGATGTAAATCTAGTATCAGATTAACATTTGGAATCCAGGTAGCTACAAGTGGCTGCAGCTCAGTCAGTTTCACAGATATTGAGCTCAAATTTTAAGAGTACTAACAGATCGATCAAGATCTTATGATTTTATTGGAGATAACATGATTTTTAAAAATAATAACTCTCATTAATCAACAGGTGTTGTTAGATTATACTGACAAGAAAGGAAACAGACATTATACCAGTTTCTGCAAAGGATAAAGGTCTTAAATTTTTCAATAAAAATAATATTTGATATTAACCCTTTAAAAGCCTGAAATATGAAAAATAATAAAATAAATAATTTTAACACTGATTTTTGACTAATGCTATTAAGCTGATTTATTTTATTAATAATATAAGAGGGCAGCAGACCTGTATAGGACTAGATGGCAGGTTTTTGATGAAAGTACTAATACTATTACTTCATCTGGTCTCTTTAAGGCCAGAATTGGTTTGATGCCAGTTAGTCTGCAAGGGGTTAATTGGTGCAAATACAAAGATTATAAATATTTCCCTGCTTTTTGTTGATTTTGTCATGCACATACTGTTTTTGTCTTTCCTCTGTTTTATTGGAAATGAGTGAAGCTGTTACCTGCTTTGTAGTTCCAGAATTTTAATTGAAAACTGTTGAAAGTTGTGAAAATTTGTTTTTTTTCCAAGTGTCAGTGCAGAGACCTACCTAGTAAATGAAATTTCATGACAGATCATGTGACTATTTTCTGCTCAACAATCAAGCACACCGTCAACCAGCAGTCATTAATGTCCTGACGTGTTCTCTAATTATCTATAAGACATCTCTAATGTATCCATATTTCCTATTTCACCATCTATTTGAGTGTTTCCAACACATCTAGAGAAATGTGATGAATGATGCAACACACTGTTACTCACCACAGCTGTACGGTGCTATAAATGAATCATAAGAACTTATTAGTGCATAAACTGTCATCAGTGCTTATTTGTCTCTTCTAAGACATCACTCTGTGTTTCATTAATATTCATCACCCACACATGAGGAGATTCCTTTTTCTTTAGACATCACTTGATGGGTGCATTTAAGAGGAGTTTTATGCATCTTTAATTTATTATCTTATAACAAAATAATATTTAAATCAAGCTCAATTTAAATTTTGTGCCCTTAATCATAAAGGCTCAAATAGGGGAGCCTTAAACAATGTGTTGCTCATATTATGTGATTTTCTCTTAACAAGATTTACTGTGCTAAATGTTGAAAGTATAGTTTTTTCAGGCCACTCATTAAAAGAAAGATGAAAAACTCCAGAGGAAAAAGGTCAAAAGCCAAAAAGGTTTAAACTCCCCCAAACCAGAGTCATCTCCATGCCAAAACCAGTCAGATCCAGATGCTTGATTATTACAGGAGATGATTTACTGTCTGGTACCTTGACTTCCAGACAATAAAGTGAAACATACAGGTGAACAACAAGTCATAAAAATTTAAACACAGTGTTGAGCGGAAATGATGGAGTGCTTCCCTCCAGTCAGGCTGTGCTGTAAAGGAATGAATGAATAAGCGGGGAACTTGTCTTGACAGACATTGTCAAAACGTAAAAACAATGTTACGATTTCAGTTGAAAAGCTGTCACATCATGCAGGATTTCATGTTTGTTGGAAATGTAACAAAATGATGATGAGACTGACAGAAGAGCACAAAGGAGAGACGTATTTACTCAGAAGTGTGTGTGTGTGTGCAGTATGCCACTGATCCTCTTTAAAATGAAAGATAAAATGCTGCTGAGAGGAAATTCTAACAATAATTAAGAATAGTGTGATGCATGTTTTGGTCCCTATTATTAAAGCATGTTCTAAACTAAAGTAAAAATTAGTTAGGAATTATTATTTTGCACCAAAATTACATTATCTCTTTTATTATATTTAAAGTGTCCATCCTATAATTAGAAATAATGAAATATATTTATTGTTTGTTTTTATTCTTGGTGTGAACGTTAACTGTTATGAGATGAAACCGTTGGCCTCTTGAGGTATTCTGTTGTGTTGAGTTTTATATTTGAATCATTCTGCTGTCTTTGTTTGACCTTCAGATTTTTTCTTTTTACAGGGTTAGACGTGACAATCCCTGAACTCAACACCTTCTTACTGGAAGGAAGCTAACCAAATGCACCACACAGTGAAGTTATTTTCATAAAGTTCTGCAAAAACACATTTTTTATTGCTGCCAAAGAGTGAATCTGAGCTTTTTTAAGTTTGATTGATAACTTGGATATGTTTCCTCACTGACTGAAAGCGTTTCCACCTGTTTTCTTTATATGCTCACATACAGATGATGAGTGTCTTGCCCAAAGGCACTTCAACATATGGACTGGGTAATGAGGAATTGTTCCCAAAATGCATCCGGTTTATTTAAAAGTTCTCACAAAATAAAAAAAACTTTCATCTGAATTCTTTTACTTTGAGGTTGTTTTTAGAGGTTTTCTGTGCGAGAGCTGAGATTTGTGTCGTTTCATTTATTAGCTTAAGGTTCGTCTGAGTCACTTTGATTTTATGCTAGTAGGACTAATGCAGTTGATATTGCTTTTAAATACTCTGTAGTGAGTGAACACATAAAAATTCCATCTATTTACAGCTCTGTCCGTTGGTCTTTGTTCTGACAATAACTACGAGGCCAAAACCATCTGTGATTACGAGACCTGCTGTGCAGGAAACACCTCCAAACGCAGCTGAGCGACTACAATGTACAGAATGTGTCTGCTGGCGACAACCGCAGGTATTTACTACGATCCTCTCAGACTCTCGTCTCCACTGATTCATCTGCAGTACATCCATGTCCACATTATTAATGTTCTGGGCCAGGCTGCATCCCATTCTTCTTCTCTGACACAAACAGGTGACATTAAAGGCATCACAGAAGCCTCGAGGGAGGGGAAGAGTCAACCTGTGGTCACTCTTCAGAACTACCCTGAGAGGTCACAGGTCAACAGGAGGAGCACCTGAGGAGGTGTGATAGCAGGAGTGAGACCTTGAACTGAGGCTGAACTCTGCTCCGAGTCTTATTGTGACTCTAATAATCTCAGTTCTACTGAAAAATTGAGCTTTTCTGCTCCACTTGTAAGCAGTAAAATGCTTATTCACGCTTGGAAATGAGAAGTAACATAAAGCAAACTCGACAGTTGTTTCAAGAATGACATGAAAAGCAGAGTGTCCTAGTGTTTTAAAAAACAGCCAAACTCAAAGACGCAGAATTAAGTCGAACTGAAAGACGATTAAAGAGGACGGGACCCCTGCTGTGCTGCTTTCAGACCAAGAGCAAGTCTGTGTTTAAACAGTCTCTTTGAAGCTAAATGTGAAATGATTAAGTCCGCTTAGAAGTCTGCGTGGATCTTCAGTGTGTGTGCATGCATATACCTCTTTGAAGATGGCACTCTCGTATGAGCAGAGGAAGACCTTTACTGCAGCACTAAGTGGAGGGTGCAGCACACTATAAAGATCCAAGATAAGTATGTAAATGTGTGTGTGTGAGTGTGTGTGTGTGTAGTTCAGGCAGGACTGGACATGACTTGCAGACCTGTTAGAGCTGACGCCAACTTCTTGTTTCTTGTCTGTGTATGTCAATGACAGCCCAGAGGCAGTGCATGTGTGTGTGGTTAGCTGGGAAAAGAAGTGTTTCATGTTTGACGGGAACTATAAAGTTTTAAAAAAAACTGCAGCCATGAAACTGAGTCAAAACCACCTGATTCTAGTCCCAGAAGGTGTGGAGGAATCTTCATGTTTGTCAGAAAAAGGGGGGAAAAAGCATCAAAGAGACTCAAAGATACCTGCGTGTGTTTTTTCTGTACTTTATTTCTTCGCCCAACCTGCCCCGATTCATGATCCTGCAAAGCTGGATTTGTGTGTCTGTCAGTTTTAAAATGATTCAATTTTAAAGTGCACAAACTGCATGTCTCACTCAGGCTGGCTGTAAGAATTGCACCCATTTTCAGCAAAAATCTGGGGGTGTTTTGCATTTCTTTGTGGAATAAATTAACAATTTGTTTCACAGCAATTAGCATGAAAAAGCGAGCAGCTCCTTTCCAGTCAATTTAACATCAAGCCATGTCTTGGTGCCTTTCTTAACCCCCCCTCACCTCCTCTGCACCCCCAACCTCTTAATTTTAAGGCAGGCATTGTGGAGAGGTGAAGCGCAATGAGTGGGTGGAGCAGTAGTTAACCAGGAACACAGCACATGTGTGTGTGTGTGTGTGTGTGTGTGTGTGTGTGTGTGTGTGTGTGTGTGTGTGTGTGTGTGTGTCTGCACATATACTCTGAGGATTTGATTTATTTTCAGTAGTCCACATAGAGAGTTCTACTGCAACACAAGTCAGATGTAAGAATTTACATAAATTACATCTTTAGTGCAACAGAGACATTTGACTTATTTTTACTTCTTAACAGCATTTTGTTTTAGTTGAACCTAAAGAATGAGGTTGGAGGATGAACCCTTTAAAGATTTAAATTTGCAGATCAGAATCACATTTTTGTAAAACTGTGAAATAAGTCATTGTCTTTAAATGGAGTCTTATAAAAATGTTTTAGCTTCTCAAAGTTTTACAAGAAGAATTTAAACTAAAAGACTAGATTCAACCTGTCTGGCCGTTGAGAAATCAAAAGAAAAAATATATAATCTAAAGTTTTAAAGCATTTAGCTTTCATAACTGGTTGTTTTCCAGGTACAGATAGGAAGACTGGACCAACCCAAACAGGCCGTCTGGTGAAGTTGGGAGGGGGGTCTACTCCATCACTTGTCTCAGACAGACAGATGCACTGCTGGCCAGGACCACACATCAACACACAAACTCACACACTTACACAAGATGACCTAGACTCACTAAGGTAGCTGCCTCTGATCAGATGCACCGAGTCCATTCATCAGTTCTGAAAGTGAAAAATGACGTCTGGAAGTGCATGATTACGGTCCCAGGCTTCCACACATCAGTCAACAGACACATTAAACACAGAGAAGACACAAAAAGTTGAAAAATGAACATGAGTAAATTAATCTTCTTATCTGAGAGCTGTGTGTGTGTGTGTGCGTGCGTGTGTGTGTGTGTGTGTGTGTGTGTGTGTGTGTGTGCGTGCGTGTGTGTGTGTGTGTGTGTGTGTGTGTGTGTGGTGAAGAGGGATGAAAAGTGTTATTGGTGAAGAGAACAGAGATCATGATCAGAGCAGGATTTAATCAAAGAGAGACCTCCAGAGTGAGTTAGAGTTTTCTAATGGGAGTGTAGAGGTTTGTCTGTGCTCTCTTCAGTGGTCGGAGCTGGAAAAGCATCACAACATTTTAAAAATAAAATTTGGCATCATCAACACTGATGATGTTTATTATTTGGATAAAGAAACAGTGACTCGTTTGTGTGATCAGTCATTTGTTTGACATTTTGAGACATTGGCAGTTTTTGCTCCAAACTTACCGTAATTCAAGCTTGTTTAAACTTTGCTGTGACAGTATGGATAACTTTAAAAGCCTTCTCACTCGGTAACTGAAGTAGCCATGTGGGCGAGGTCTAGAAAATGAAACAAGAAGACCTGAACAAAAAATAAAAAATCTGAGCAGCAGGCTAAAAAGGCCAAAAACAAGGACAGATCAGAAGAATTTAGATGAGGTGGCATGAGACTTCAGGAAGTTGACAAGATAGAAGAGCAGATGGCACACCATGGCCAGTCAGGTTTCTTCTTCTTTGAGAAGATGGCCAGGGTGGTGGGACCAGGAGATAGGTTGCTACAGCAGACACATTCTTCCTGGCCCTGATGGAGCTGCCTATATGAAGAACATTGTGGAGGCTCCTTTTGGGCATGAGGTCAACAGCACCACATAAAGACATGGTAAGAAGCATGTGACCTCTTAGAGCTTGGATACAGAGTTTATAAAAGACACAGTGTCCATCCATCCATCCATCCATCCATCCATCCATCCATCCATCCATCCATCCATCCATCCATCCATCCATCCATCCATCCATCCATCCATCCATCCATCCATCCATCCATCCATCCATCCATCCATCCAACCACCAAGCAGGAAAATCAAGATAAGCTATAGGAAAATGTATGGCTTAGTTTTCATATATGTATATCCAAAAATGCAGAAAAAGAGATGAAATGTTATGTTTTATGTCAGATTTGTCATTTAAAATCTAAATGTTTTTGCTTTATTTTAATTTATGGAATTTGGAGGTGTGCAGTTGGGTGTACGGTGGACTATTCATTAAAACAAAGACAGAGAAACAAGCTTCCTGTGAGGCAATTAGTGTTAAGTCAAGAGGAGCAGTATAAGTGGATAAAAGCCATTGATCTGCTGTGAACTCACACACATGCTGAATTTGAAATGACACCTCACAAACACCAACAGCTTTTTTTTTTCTAGAAAAATCAATGGAAGCTACTCCTCCAGATGCATCTCATTAATATCTTGGCCTGCAGAGGTCATAAATAAGCAACTTTATTGTCAGTAGTTAACAAACTTTTGTTGATGGACAAGCAGAGAAACTTGTAGCGCAAGCAGCTTTGGTGAAAATACACATAGTAAAGGTATCGTTCTATATATATTGTGTGTGTGTGTGTGTGTGTGTGTGTGTGTGTGTGTGTGTGTGTGTGTGTGTGTGTGTGTGTGTGTGTGTGTGTGTGTGTGTGTGTGTGTGTGTGTTAAGCAGATCCTGAATGCCAGCTTTTCATCCACTCCACTTACTAATCACAGTCTCATTCTCTCTCAGCCTGCATAATTCTCCTCTTCGCCTTTATAAATCTTTCTCTGCACTCCTCCTCTTCCTCTCTGTCTGAGGGCAGAGACAGCAGATGTGTTGGCAGGTTGAATGACCTCTGTGATGTATGGCTTAACAAACCCAGAGCATCCATCAACACCAACCAAAACTTGTGTGCGAGCATGGAATGAAAAAAAAAAAAAAGAACGAGCTGCTACTCATAAAGTGCAGTTTCAATTCACATCATGCCACAAACTTTCAGCAAAGGTCTCAACACATTATCCTCTTATTTCATGAATGGGTGTGTCTGCTGGTGTACATGCAGATGGGCTGTATATATGAATGTGAATGAAGCAGAGTGATTAGATTGGCCTGGAGTCCCTCAGATGTCGTCTTCATAGACTGATGAGAGACGCCCTTTCTGACCCTCATACACAGTGTGGTGTCTCACTTAAAGATATCAGATCAACAAAGGAATTTCAGTATCAGACAAAGATATCCTGAGTAAATACATGCTATTTCAAATCATAATTTTATTTATGAAGGGAGAAAATCCATCCAGTTTTACTGATTACTGTCAGACCTGTAGAATGAACAAATTGCTTCAATAGAATCAACCTGACAACATGAAGTATGCTAAAAGATCTCAAAAAGCAACACATCATCGCTCTAAAGAAATTCAAGAACAAAAGAACCCAGAACATCTAAAGTGCTGCAGGTCTCACTAAGGTCAGAGGTCATGATTCTACAATATGAAAGAGAAAAGACAAAAGTGGCATGATGAGAGAGTTTGTAGGCCAAAACCTCTCAAAAAGAACACAAAGGCCTTTTCTCATCTCCCCAAGACTTTTGGGAAAATATTCTTTGGACTGATGAGATAAAAATGGAACTTTCTAAAAGGTGTGTGTCCCACAATGTTGTAAAACTAACACTAGAAAAACATCAATAGTCAGACACATGGTGGTAGTGATGGTTTGCTGCTTCAGGACCTGGATTACAATTATGTTTTAACACGAGCCAGGTAAATTTTCTTTTAGTTAATAAATGACATTTATTTAAAAACTGCATTTTGTATTTACTCTAGCTATCTTCGTCTGGTATTGTTTGCTGATCTGAAACATTCAAGTGTGACCAAAAAAAACCAACAACAATTAAATAAATCTGTTTGGGAGCAAATGCTTTTCACAGCACTGTGTAAATAGAGATTCAATGTACAACTGGTTACAGGCTTAACTACAAAAAATTGTGTCAGCATGGAGAGGGGTTTTTGTGTTCAAGTTTATTGAAGGTTTGCAAAGAGATCAGTTGATTCTTTATTGGATGATCAATGAACTGAGGATCTTGTAATTTCATCAGAAATTTTCCCCGGCTCCACTGCTGCCACAATCGTCCATCAAGCAGGCGCTGACAGACAGCGGACGTGCCCTCTCAGTGTAGTAATTACAGGAAGCAAGGGAGGAGCTGCTCCAGGCACATCCTGGCACCAGCCTCACCTGGATGGCTTCCCTCAAATGTAAAACACTCAATTTGTTTTTGGGGTTGAGTTTTAAGGGCATGAAGAGACAAATTACTAAAAAAATAGGAAGCATCTCAGCTTTGCAAGGTTGTCAAAAATGTTTCAAAGGGCTTCGTGGACTTTGCAACTTTTTTTCTAAGAAATAAAATGGATTTTCTAAACCCCTGGTCAGGATGAATATTCTTGTGTCGTGTTGAGCAGATTGTCCTTTGACTCTCTAATTCTGCTGCTAATTGTCTCAGCGGGGCAGCTGACTAAGATGTGGTTGCAAAAGCAACCCAAGGGACGAAGCCAAGCAGTGGGACAGCAAGAGGAAATAAAATACATCACCCACCCCTCTCCCTGAGAAGTGCCAGATCTTTATTTCACCCTTTTCTCTAAGCTCTTTCTGTCCCAGTGCCCACAAAGTGATTGGAAAGCACACAACAATCTTTTTTGTTGACGTTCGATGGTGCGTGATAATGTGGTCATTATCATCGCCAAAGGAACAGGTTGAGGCTTAGACAGGGTTTCATTGGGCGCCCTTTAAAGCACGCACACACGCACTTTCAGTGTGGGAAAAGAATGCTTCCAAAAGAGAGGGACAGCTGTTTGGGTGGCTTTTGAGGATGATGATCAGGTTAAATGGAGGATACTGTAAACTCCACCTGTGCACACAGCCTAGCCTCAGGTTGTAGAGGAGAGGGGTGGGAGCCTCTCATTCTGTTGGGTTCACTGAGAGGTGCAGAGAAAGCCAACTAAAATATGATACAATCTATTTGTAATGTCATAAGAAGTATATTTGCATCAAAATTTCTGTTCAGAGAGGATGTCTTTACCAATTTGCATATTGTTTTGTGCATTTTTTACTATAAATTTCTCAGATACAATAACTAATTCATACCATCAGGAAAGGAAGACGCTATATCAAATGAATAACTCTAATGCTCCATTTGAAATTCAAATTAAAGGTTTCTTTCAAAGTCTGTGAAGGTTTCTTATTATTAAACCATGTCAAAGAATAGGATTTGCTGCTAATTCATTCAACTTATAAAGGTTAATTCCTCACAGCGATTTTGTCAAAGAGTAAGAGAAGGGTATTGCATTTTAAAACACATTAGTTTTTGTGTTAAAAGAGATCAAATTGGGGAGGCAGTGAAGGCGTCCTCCCCCAGGGAACACCCTGAGGACAGAATGGGACAGCCTCTCATTCATCAGCTTCTCCTTCTGCATGGCCTCACATCAGCTTAAAATAGACAATTCTAGAAAACAAACTGACAAATCAAAACAGATAATGTGAGATGTAAAACAGTTTTATTGTAATATGTGTTTTTTATGAGCTTTTATTTTATTTTAGTAAAGTTTTGGGGCATTTTATTTGTCCCCATGGTTTTAATAAACTGTTGTTTAAACTAAAATGTTACATTTTGTTGCTGCTATACTTGAAATGTTTATGGATTTCTAGTCTTAAACTTTCCACCATGTTGCTTTGAAGCTGAATTCGCTCGCGAGACTTGACGTTTGGATTTATGACGACCTCGCTCGAGCGCAGATGTTAGGAGACAGGCTGAGCTGCCCTCTGATTGGCCAGCGAGCGCCCAGCGGCACTTCAAAGCCGGGAAGAAGCTACAACTGGTAAAGGAGCCGGAGACGGAACGTAGACTGGTTACAACCCGGTTCAGACCGATTCTGTCTTCTCAAGGTGTCACGAAACGGTCCATGACGGCACTGTTAGGGGTGAGTTTACGGATGAGGTTCACTTTCAGCCTTTAATTCTAAAAGAATTCGACGAAAAGTAACTTTTTCAACCTGTCCGTAAACTAACAACATTCAGGACTACTTCTATGCTTAACAACATCGACAGCGTTCATTTTCAGTCCTTTTCTTTCGTTGTTTCGCTGTAACTGACCTCTCTGTGCTCTCCAGGAGGAACCACGGCTGGGCAGCACCCCGCTGGACATGCTGGCCGCCACCTGCAGCAGGATCGGCGACCCCACCCCCCCTTGCTCCCCAGCTCTCTCCGATGGAGCTCCTGGACTCACCAAGGGGTTTTACCCGTGGAAAAGGAGTCCCCAGAACAGTATCAGCCTGGGTACCTGCCTCACCTCCATCCCAGTTCCCTATGGGACCTCCAGGAATAATGGGACTGGTCTGACGGAGGCCTCCAGCGCGTTCTCGGTGACAGCCGCCAGCTGTTACTTAGGAAATGATTTTTCTGTGTACCAGACCGCTGTGCCATCATCAGACAGCAGCGTTTCTGACCCCGCTCAGCGCCAGGTGTTTATGCCAAAACTACGCTCATCAATGGAAAGCATTTATTCCAGGATGCATCCATATGATTCCCGGTTCAAGCCCGTGGGAGAGGTCGGTAACGGGTCCTCTTGGTGGGACGTGAGCAGCAGCTGGGTGGACCCACAGAGCCCAGCCGGGTTATCTTGCCCCCTCAGCAGCTACAGTAATGACTACAGCCCCACCTCCCAGCACCTGCTCCCCGCCGCGCAGCACCTGTTCGACGGCTTCAGACCATCGGTCCCAGCTCCATACGCAGAGTCTCCGAGCGCAGCGGCCCCGCCTCTGACAGGAAGCCCCGCAGTTTCTCTGCCTGCAGCCTCTCGGCCCTCATCGCGACGCTACTCCGGCAGAGCCACCTGCGAATGCCCGAACTGCCAGGAGGCGGAGAGCCTCGGTCAGGGCGGTTCGAACCTCAAGCGGAAGGGAATACACAGCTGCCACATCCCAGGCTGTGGGAAGGTTTACGGTAAAACCTCCCACCTGAAAGCACACCTGCGCTGGCACACCGGGGAGCGGCCGTTCGTCTGCAACTGGCTCCTTTGCGGAAAACGCTTCACGCGCTCCGACGAGCTCCAGCGCCACTTGCGCACGCACACCGGGGAGAAGCGCTTCGAATGCCTGCTTTGCCGCAAACGGTTCATGCGCTCCGACCACCTCAGCAAGCACCTGAGGACTCACAGCGCAGAGGGTTCGGAAGAGGAACCGGGACTCGGGAAAAGGAGCGGTGAACTGGACAACAACGTCTCCGGTAGCCCGGTAGGGTCTCCCGGAGTGCCGGAGGGCGTCCAGAGCGCAGAGGCGCAGAGAGCGGCGGAATGATTCACAAAGAAAAACGCAACAAGTTGGGATTTGGTTCTACTACATCAGTTTAAAAACATACTTTTGGACTCTGAAAACTGAAATGGCACTTTAAGGTTAACTTCAGCCGTGAAGCGTGTGAACACTGGTTCTTTATACCTCATCTGATATTTGCAGTCCTGAAAAAAATAAATAAAAAAACAGTTTTTAGTCTTTTCTTAGCCCGATCAGACGTGTTATATGCACCTAATTTATTTCAAGCAATATTTCATACAATATTCTGTCGATTTTTACCCATCAGATAAATGTTTATTTAAGGTTATGTTCATTTGAAATATTGTTATAATTTATCTGTGATTGTAGCCTATAAGTCATGATTATAAATAAAACAAGATGTGTTTTCACATTTGATTTGTCATGATGTTTTATAATTGTATTCATAAGTTTACATTTTATCCTGAATATTAAAAATAAGTGAAGGGGGGCTTCAAACTTACAGCATTTTGAATTCTGAATGAATAAATGTGTAAGATATTAACCCTAACCCTATCAAGTACATTAAACTATTAGCATCAATTTGCAATATTTAGCTATTAACAGCTAAATTTAGCTCTTCATAAAGTTGGGGTGTAACATTCCACATTTATTTAGGAAAATACAAAGTGGTGTTTTAATGTTTGAGCAAATGAAAACAATAATGATCAGAATAAACATTTAGAATCAAATCTAAATACAGTTACATCTAAATGTTGAAATATAAATATGATTATCTTAATCTAAATAGCTAACATTTATATTCAGGCTTCAAAGCAAAAGTTCAAAATTTTAGGGCAAAGAGATCCTTTAGTCTCCTAGAGTGTGTTTAACCCCATCAATGTTGCTGTTTCGGCTCTCCCTGCTGTAAATTGATTCAATTATTTAAATGGACTCACACAATCTTACTATTAATAGAACTCCCTTATACCCTGAATTTATTTAGGCTATTCCAAATGATGGCAGTCTGCATTTGCTTGTAAGCTAAATCTAGAATTGGTTGAAAATATTGAGATTCAATTTCATATTATGTCTAAAACCAAATATTTTTACATTATTTTTGGAAGCCTAATGTGATAATACATCACTGAAATATATTACTTTATAATTGTCACCTCATAATTTGATTTAATATTTGATTTTCTAAACATGGTAACTGATTTGTGCAGTTAAGCCTATAAGTCTTAAACAAATGCAACGAGTCACATCATTCAGGTCAGTTAAATTATATGCATGCGGCTTAGATAAAATTAAGACATTGAAATGATTTGATCTGCTTCATGCAGTTATCACAAACCATGATATCAAGTTAGTTTATTAAACATGGCATTTTATTTTGAATTAAAAGCACAGCAGCTAATTTTTGCAGTGATCAGCAGAACTTGTCTCAGATGTTTTGGTGTGCATCTCCACCTAGTGTTAATTTTGGCCTACACGTCTTTGGGTTTGCATCTTAAAGCTGAAATCAAAAGCTGATCGCAGCTTTGATCTTTTGTACATTTAGAAAGAGCATTAAAATGATTAATAAATAAAAAGTATAGACGTTCTTACATGAAACACTGAGGTTACATCATATATTTTATGGAGCTCATATTTTTATTAACTTTAATACTTTAAATACAGTTTAAAACTTTCTTGCACAAAAAAGAAATGACTAATGATTAAAAGAAAAAGAAAACCTGCACAACTTTTATTGTGATACAAAAAAATCTCATTAACTTATAACCTAAAAAAAGTGCTGTTGTTACTCAAGAAAACAAAACAAAAACCATGTCAGTACCTATCAGATGAGATGATTAATACAGCTACCTTATTGCTAAACTATTCTTAAGGTTAGCGACTGTCCACAGTCTGCTAAATACCTGCAAATCCATCATAAACTAATGAATAAAATACCCTATACATGATCAAAAATAAATAATCATTCATGTTTCCATTTTACAGTAAAGTTAAAAAGCTTGTGTTGAACACAGCAGTTTAAACAAAATCAAAAAGAGAAGTGTTGAAGTACCATTTGTGTGAGTTTGTTCTCACGCAGAGTTCAGATGATTTTTTTTAGTGCATTTAGGTCATTTAACGTGAAATTCCAAAGACCTCAAAAGAACTGATTTCTAGCTTAAGCCCCCAGATTATAAAAAATATGAGTCTTCCAGTGTTCAGGTGAATTTGTTAGCTTCAAATGCACATGTGGATCACTTTTAATGCCCTTAAATGAGCTCACACACACCATCACAACTCTCCTGTCCCAGTATTCAGTAGCATAATGCAGCTTTTCTAGTGCAAGTTTAACCAGATTGTGAAGAACATGCAGCTGTCATTCACTTATGACAGAAAATACATTTAAATATCATCATATTGGAATGAAATGGATTGTAACAAAAACTTTAAACGCATTGAGGCGCCAACAAATGGTTAAAAAAGTAAATATTAAAGGCATACAGAGTCACTGGTGTCACCAAGGCAACACATCTGAGGTCAGTTTGTCTAAGAAAACATGTCGTACCTTGCATTGACCACATGGGGGCAGACAAAGACAGAGAGACAGTACAGTTAATGCTTCAACATTTCACAAAAACCTCTAAAATGTAGTGTTTTCACTATGAAATTATAAATAGAAAGCATACATGTACATCACACACACACATACACACTCACATACCCATAAGTTAGAGCAAGTAATTGATACATGGCTAAAATTTCAAAAAAGCAATAGGTAAATCCCCCTTTACTCTGTAAAAATGCAGCCACCCTGTTGAGGAATAAGAGTGAGGGGATTTGTGCTTTTTGTTTCATCTTGATTCAAAGGATACTGACCACTCTAGTCGTAACAGCTCAGTCAAATCTGATTCTATTGAGTTTTCACAGTCTAGTTTACCGTCCTCAAGGTCTCCACATGCAGTTTGTTTTTGTTTAATAAAGAGCAGGAAAGTTCTTTTTTCTAAGTCCAGCTCTCCTTCTGAGGGTCTCTGCTGCTTTCCTTCAGACATTAACGCTAAGCTCCCGACGTCAGTACTGCCAGGGGTCACCCAGGGGCATCTTAGGAACCTGTATGTGCATCTCCACAGGGTGGTCAGGTGGACGGTCCCTCCTGTAGGTCACTGTTTTCTCATTGCTTGTAGGAATGTAGGACAGATCCTAAAAGGAAAAACTAAATCAGTAACACACACACATAAAAACACCGGGAAAATAGACTGGAAGTTGATGGAATTACATTCTGTTGGTGATTTTTTTAAAAGTCAGTTTATATAAACAAATATTGAGTTAAGAAATCCAAGGATTTTGATTATTATTTACTTCACATCAGTCCTGAGAGCAATATGTGTAAAAAAAAAAAAAAAAAAAAAAAAAAAAAAAAAGGACTGAAGTATTTTTTGTTTGATTACTTCAGTTCAGGAAAAGAAAATTTAATTTCAGCTACTTTGTTGGCTTCCAAAGTCTCTCCATCACGGTGTGCACATTAAGGGAGGACTGATTTTACAAGATTGCAGATGCACACTTGTGCACAGGGAGGAGACGTGGGAATACTTTTCTGCTTGCAAATACGTCTCTGTATGTGTGGGGTAGAAATGCTCCATTCTGTGTGCTTCAGTCATTTACAAGCAAATGCTTTTCACATGTGTTGAGACTAATTACACAAGTATGGATGCAGTCATCTTAGGGGATTCTTGACTTTCCTCTCCCATTCTCAGGGTCATAAACAAATAAATAAATAAATGCTTTTATTTATATTTTTAGGTTGTCTTAACTTGTCTAAAAATGTTTGCTTTTTTGGATTAGTTTTAAATCACACACACACACACACACACACAAAAACAGAATCCTAAAACTTGCATGTGTCATAATCCATATATAAAAAGTCTGCAGAGCCGTTTAAGAGTACATATCCTAGAAAGGCACCCATCTTGTTTTCACAGATTTCCATAAACTTCTTTTCCAAGGTGCTGTGTGTCATTCTAAGGTCAGAAATCTGGAAACTGTAGCTGGCGGACTGGGAGTTGAGAGGAAATGTAATAAACAGCTGCATGTCTTACAGCAGATTTAAATTTCTCTCAGCGGTCAGTGCTTGTTAATGTACATATCCTTAAAAATAAAGAACTCAGACCACCCTTTAGTTAAGATCCCCTGTGATCACTAAAGCGTACCTTCCCAGTGCAGTGGTAGCCTCCGTCTGCAGCGACGACCCCTGGTGACCTTGCCCTCTTCTGCAGCAGCAGCCTTGACACGGCCACCACCACCAGCCCGCACAGCACTGTCAGGGCACACACGCTCAGGAACGTTCCAACCAGCCGGCCGCTGCTGACACGCTCTGTTGGACACACATGAACACAAATGGTTTCACTCTGGAGGGCTGGGAATGAAGCTGAACACACAACTCCAACGCTCAAATGACCTACATACAGAGTTTAGTTTAACATTTTTTCCCCTGAAGTTTTCACTTTCCTTTATGTTGTTGCTCAAAAAAAGTCAGCAAAATGACAAAGTTCTTATCAAAGGGAGTCATTCTTTAACATGAAGGACGTGCTGGTGAACATGCCTGATACACCTCATTTGTGGCTCATGTTTTCTGTGTTTATGCAGCGACATCATTATGAAACAAATGTGCACAGGCTTTAGAGCTATTTTTATACACCTATAAAACAGAATTCAAGTTCAAATGCTGCTATTTTGGACAAATCAGTAGAGTGAATAAGGAGATGGAAGCTAAACCTTAGTTTCTCAGACAAAAGTGAAAGAGGTTTTAGTCCCAATAAGCAGTTTCTTAAAAAGTGTAAAAAAAAAAAAAACTACAGGTCTCTTATACTGTAATTTGTCTTGTCTGCTTTCCAACGCCCAACATATGTTGTTTCAAAGATAAATGTCTCAAAAGTCTATTTTCTTTTTTAAAATTGATATGTTTTGTAGTTTGGAGCAGTTACCAAAGTTGGTGTTTAAAACGCCTCTGATCTTGAGTGAGACACCAAGAGTTTAAATTAGATTTCTCACAAATCAAACAAAAATAACTGACCTTCATAATTATTAACACAAAAACTAACTTATATTTTGTGGCTCTTCAGCTAGATTCACTATTCTAAAGGCAAATTAAGTAGCTTGTTCATTCATCCATCCATTGATTTTCTTAACCACTTCATCCAATGAGGGTCACAGGGAGCTGGTATCTATCTCCAGCAGCCACAGGGCGAGAGGCAGGGGACACCCTGGACAGGTCGCCAGTCCATCACAGGGCAGTTTGTGCATTCAGATGAATATATTTAGCTAAAAAGCTTGATACATTTTTCTCATAAATGTGGTGAATTCAAAAAGAAAACATCCGCATGACAGTGACTCTCAGGTGATGCACAATGATCCACGCTGTCAGAGGCAGCTGTGCCAGTGGAGCTTCTCCGAACACTCGGCTGGCTGTGGATCTGCTGGGGAGCATGTGCGGATGACGAGCCGATCGCCCAACACAAAGAGCCCAAAGAGAACTCTGACATTTTGTAACAGGGGTTACCATGGAGACCTGGCTCCTGCTGCACCCGGGGAGCAGAGGGCGTGAGCAGGAAGAAAGTGTCCTGGTGGGTGGAGGAGGAGGAGGAGGAGGAAGGGGGGAGGAGACGCACAATGAACAGAGCTGCTCAAAAAAATTTGGAAGGAGGGGATGAACTGTAACATTTGGATGTGTAACACAGTGTGTGTGTGTGTGTGTGTGTGTGTGTGTGTGCTGGTGGGATTCAGATTACGTGTGTGTGTTTGTGCAGGGCTGAGAAAGTGGGGTGGGGGGTGGGGAGGGGAGGGGGAGGTAAATGTGAAACACAGCTGTAACACTGACAGCAGGCCTGCTGACTCAAATCCACCAGGGTGCACTCGTGCAGCCGTGGTAGCAGCGGAAGTGACCTCGCAGGAAAGCATGTGTGTTTGAGTGTGTGTTTACATTCAGCCTGCTCTTGTGTTGATGTGAAACTAGGTCTGACTGGACTGTGAGTCGGTTTGAAACCAACCGTGACAGCTGTCATTACTGACGGGATCCACGTTTCCGACCTGGACCAGGACTAGAGCTACTCCTTATGCGTGACCTTCTTACTCTCTCCTCTCATTGTGAAGACATTTTATCTCTCTTTTTATTGTTGTTCACAACTCTTTTAGTTGAGACTTTTATTGACCTATTAACCTCCTCATCTTTTTTTAAAATTTGCAGCTGGGCTTTGGATCATCATCCCATTTCATGACTCAATTTCAGCCAAACGTCCTCTGTTGGACGCATCTCCTCACATTTGATCTAAAATGATCTACACTCTTAGATGTTTACCCTCATCCAGGGTTTACATTACAAGGAACTTTTAGAAGTCAGATGCTACATTCAAAGCATCAGACGCATGGGTGCAGACAGAGTACCTGCAGGACTCTGCAGAATGTGTTGCTGTTTTCAACCAGCAGGAGGGACGCTGCCAGCTGAGTGGGCGGTCTTTGAACGTGGCCCAGGACACTTTGTGTGTACACAAAACAATGTAGCTCTATGCAGCCCAAAAAAACCCCTCAGAATATGATCCGAGCCACTGGATCCCACTGTGTCCTCCGTGCACTTTAGCTGCATTCACACTCATAATTTGAGTTGTTTGGGTTCAGAACAGCCCAGATGCACAATACAGGAAGTGAACAGAACCTAAAATTACTTGTCAAAAAGATATGGGGAAAAAAATAGAGCTCAGGTTGTCAAAGGTTTTAAATAAACATCATTATCTACTAATTTCTAATCAAAAACCAAATAATTCTCATTCATTTAGTGCTACCAGATCTGGTGATATCCTGCAATATTGCATAATATTGTATAATATGTGCATAATATCCTGTTGACTGAATGGCTTTTTTTCTGTCCAATTTCCCCGTGACGCACCTGATAGATCATCTATGGAGCCCACTAATAGAGCACAGGTGGTGTTGCAGTGCTCTGCCTCTTTTTGCGAGAGAGAACGATGGCAGTCCACACTCTTACTGGAGAAAAGAGAGAGAAAAACACACACAGGCACCATGAATGACATGAGCACTGTTTTGTAAAATATGTCTGTGAGGCCTTCTGTTGCGTGTTGTTGGTGTAAATGAAAATTTACCAAATTTGTCGAGTGATTAGGCAGGTGGGACATCTCTCACAGAACTCTCCATACTGTTGGGGGTCGTCACACACACACTTGCCACACACACATTTGCCCCGCCCACTGCAAATCAAGCCATCTGGTGATTGGCATGCTGCTGTGGAGGTGGGACAGCCACAGCTATCACCTGTCCACCCATCCTCACACACACACTCCCCTGACACACACGCGCCTTTACCTGAGAACGAAACACAAACAGGAAAAAGAAAAAGAGTGAGATCTTTCTGAATGTTAATCTTTTTCCTTTTTGAGGTTTGTGTACTCACCACCACACAGCAGCTCCCGCTCATAGGGGCAGGAGAAGTCATCTATCTCACAGTGTTTTCCAAAGATCATCCCGAGCCGGCTTTGGTCACAGACACATTTTCCACATTCACACACGCCGCGGCCGCCGCAGTCCACATTCGACCCTTCTGCTCTGCAGTTCCTGTTCGGATCTGTGTTTAGGTCTTTTAAATGTCTATGATCTGGTCTCTGCTCCTGATTATTGCAGGGTGATTGGACGTCTTCATTGCAGTGTCCTGTCGGTCCACAACTGCAGCGACATTTAGAGTGGATCCTGACAACAGTGGACTCATTATAACCCACTGGGTGAACCAGCACCGTCACGTCTTCATCTTTACCGTCATCAGTGCAGGAGTGTTGGCCGATGGTGATATTGAAGTACACCTGCTTGGACAAACAAAGAGATTCATTATTGTTTATTAGCTAAAAATTGACGTGGTAGCAGTTTAGAGTTTTTTACAACTCTGAGAGCAAACAGATCACACGAGATCATGCATGTTTTTTCATGATTTGACGAAAAAGGCAATAACTACATCATTGTTTGCAATTCTGGCATGAATATGTAAAGCTTTTGCAAATCAGCAAATTTAAGAATCAGAGAGCAGTAACAACTGAAGTAACATTTTCTGGATTCTGACTGAAGATAATTATTGCGACAGGACGATTAGCATAACCTACCTTTGACTTTGGGGAAATTTCAAATAAAATCTTAAAAAGACTCTGAGTGTGACTCAGTTTGGATAATTACACTGCCGATGTTGAAAACGGTGCGAAACAATGATTTAAATCTCCAGTCAAGCCCTCGCTTGATGTTTATCTCCCTTCTGGTAAGTTTCAGTACTTTCCATAATTCAGTTTAATCCACCCAAGGATGAAAAGGGTCAGTATTAGTCTGCACACAAAGGAGTAGTTATGAGGAGATGAATAAGCATCTTGGTGTGGGACAAAGAACACAACAATCTTATGATGGAAGGAAATTGCATAAAGGGAGTGAACAGAGAAACAAAAGATTTCCTAACTCTCCTGAAACTTTTCCAAATGAGAACTTTTTTTGGACAGTAGCTTTTTGAATAATTACAGCAAAAAAAGTTTGATTACAGCAATGAAAACGGTGGATAATGAAGCAGGTGACCTGTTTCTAAATTTGAGTGTCCCATTTGTTTATATAAAGGCTCTCATATTAGGTAAGGTAGGGGAATTCAGGACAAAAAGGTCATGGAATCACATGGAAATGTTTTCTTGGTAAATACGGCCTATAATCTGCTCAGCTGGGATTATTTACCAAATCGTTTCGGTCACATAAATCTCTCAGTGATGTGTTTGTGTGGGTGTGTTTAGACGCTGAAGTAACCTAATACAACTAACGCACTCTCTATCACGTCTCTGGAAGCGTAATTCAACAATCTGTATATAAAATATGAATAAAACGTGGCTAATTTTTGTGATATGATTCGTTGGTGTTGTGTACAGGAGGTGTGTGATTACCGTCTGGCCTGGCTGCACTCCTAAGCAGCTCTGGTCCTTTGCTGTGGATCCACGAGGACAAATAGGAGAGACGGACACCCAGAACCTGCTGACTGCCATGTCCTCCACTGACACCGACACTGATACCTCTGACAAAAACCTCTGAGGAGAAGAAAGACATCAACAGATCAACAAGCAGAAAAAAACTGTTCATTTAGTGCCTGATACTAAAGAAAAAAATTCTGACTTTTGTGCTGATTTTATGCACAAATAAGTCTTTCTTTCATCTGTTTTCACTTTCTTTCTTTCTGACCCACAGGAGGATTTATGGGGGACGAGGAGGTGGGGATAAAAATAGCATCTTTGTGTTCGTCCCCAATCAGGACACATGGTTTTCCGTAGGGATCTGATAGCTGTTATAATGGTAGCTTCTGTTCAGGCTCTGCAGCTTTGTGCGAGTGTGTGTGTGTGTCTGCGTGAGTAGATGTGAATCTGTGGATTCGGCAGATTCTTGGGGGAAACAATGGAGTGCTGTGCTACAGGCAAGACGAGCTTAGACCAGGGCTGGACTAACTCCTATAGTTTCACATAAACACAAACAGGCACTCACACAAAAGACCCATCCCACTTTAACCTCTACTTCACATAGGCTTGTTTTTTGTGTGTTTGTCAGCTACTCCAACCATGACCATGAACCTTTGCGTCTTATTCCCCAAGTTCAGAACTATGAGTGGCCAAAAATAGAATCCTTGTAATTAAAAATGTAGCTTCACTATTGCATTTTCTGAAATTAAAAAAACATTATTTTTTACATAAACGATGAAGAAGGGATATATGGGGTGCCTACTGTCACAGTTAGCCTTTTATTAGCTTTATTAGCCATATTACGTGGGAATTTATGTCTATTTATGTTTAAATTATTCATTGACTTATCTGTTAAATGGTTGGAAGTAAATAAAGAAATGTTTATTAAATCTACATTTGGCCACTTTTACTTTTCGTCACTATATTTTGATAAACTTCATTCATACATTTGTATTACTTTATAATTTGTGTCTTCTAGTGATGAGTTGGCTTATAATTCCAGCTCATTCTGTGCAGTTGTACTTCTCCTGTCCCAGTCTCTGTTGCAAAAATGAAAAAGACAGTACGGAATGTGGGGGTGTAGGTTGGTGACTTTACCTTGTATGCATCCACCACCAGATCTATTAGGTTTGGCGCCTGGAAGATGCCTAATTTTCCTAAGTAGGATCCAGGTAGCAGCTGAACCAGCTCCTAGAGATTCAAAGGGAGATGATAAGAATTTAAACTGACTGCTACGATATAAAAAAAAAAAAAATTCCGAAGATGATGTCTGATGCAGGTCAGTTTTGGATCAGCACATTGATGTTGTCACACAGATTACCTCATACCACTGGTACTGCTGCTTCTCCACAGCAAAGATGGAGTAGATGTTGTTTTTAAGCAGCTTGTCGGACAGCTGACCCAAACTGGGATGGTCCTGTTGAGGTGACATTTTTTTTTTTGTCTGTGATCTTAATGCACCAATCTGCACCACTGTTATAATCAGAATTACCAGTTTAACTACGTCACTCACCATCCTGGTGCTTCCCGTGTAGACGTTGTTCTCCAGGTGACACCGGCCGTCGTGTGGAACGACGATCCCTCCCAGCCGGCTGTCCAGGGCGAGGTGAGACGGCTGGTCAGTCATCAGGAGCAACAGACGCTTCGCCTCTGGTCGCCATCCGACCGCATCCTGTCCAAGATAACGACAAAAGACTCAGATATTATGCATTCTGTCAAATTATATTTTCAAATAAAGTTCAGATGTTTAAAAATTCAATAAACATAGAATAGACTAGACCTCATGCAGATTTACAGTTAAATAAAAACGCAGCAATGGAGGCTGGGTTACAATAATACCAGCACAAATCTGTGTTTTCAAATCCCCCCCATTGTTAATCTCATAAATAACTCCTTATCGACATTAAAAACCCACTGATGTGGGAAAACTCTGCATGTTTCATATTTTCAAGATTTACAAGTGCGGTGAAGGAAAAGCGCACACTCCAACATTTTATTCATCTGAGCTACATTAGTCTCCAGGAAGATCGGGTCTGTCTGTAATGCAGAATTACAAGGAAAGCAGCAGAAATTCCACTATCAGACAGAGAGTCTCCTGAATGTCTGTGAATCATCTCAGACAGTGTGAGAAAATCCAACCATATGTGCTAGTGTGTGTTTAAGGAAATCTTAGAGAGTTTATAGAAGCTTTACGACGTAATGGAGAGTCTATTTCTGGACTTGACCACCGCCGTAGTGATTCCCTGAAATCTGGTGACCCGTGGCCCCCACTCATGTTGTGTGACTCAAAGCTCCCCTGCAGCCTTCTATTGCAGCTGTGTTGCCGTGTGTGTGTGAGATGCTCCAGCACTGGTGTCATTACTAAACAGGATTCCAGTGTGAACATCGCTCTGCTGAGTCAGAGTGCCTCTATTGTCTCAAAACAAGCGTCACTTTGACCGCCACGCAGACGGTTCACCACACACACACCTGACAGACGGCAGCTTGCAGCATGGCGTCCAGCCCTCCCTCAGGTGTGTCCATGTTCCCAGAGATGCGCTGACGTTTGATCACACGCGTGAACTCGCTCGTGTTCCCGGTCATGCTGAGGACGTGGTGGAAACCGTGGGCCGGACGGCAGCGGATCTCATAATCGCTGGTGAGGAAAACAAATCAAACGTCATGACAACGCTGTTCCACCAACCCATGAGTCTCTCCCTGAGTCACACAATAGTGACTGAGATCACCTCAATAAAAACAGACTCGTCATCACAACTCTCCTCTTTCCTTGTTCAAAAAGACATTTTAGGTGGAAATTATCTCGAATTTTGATCTAGAATTGCCTAAATATAAATCCAGATAGGAGTAATGTTATCTGTCAGATGTTCCTATAAAATCATTGTTTTGGTCACATTTTAGCATCATTTAAAACACTTTTGGACAATCAGGAATATCAGTAAAGTCTTCTGTCAAACTGGTGTTTTTGTCTTTTTAGAGCAGGAATTGTTTTTATTTTCTATTCAAACATTGAAGGGCAGATTTCAATAGACTGTTTAGATTAAAAATTCTATTTTTCCTACTTCAGATTAATACTTTGTGAAGTCTTGATGGCATCAGTTTCCACTAATGTGTTTAGTGTGTCATTTCCTTGTTTTATTTTATGTTATCATGTGCTTAGTTGTTCTTCTCCCTCAGTTTCACATGGGCTAAAGGGTCTCTCAGACATATCATAGAGCTCAAATGAATAATACTGAGGAGGAGTTGATTTAGAGCCAAGAGGTAGTCTGATAGATTCAACTGTTTTATCCACTGAATCCATGTTCTGTGTTGGTTTGCTCCCTTCCTGCTTTTTCTTTGCTCCAGCTGGGCATGTCTGAGTTTATTTTGCTGCATTATCTGCCTCTTTTTGTTTATTAAAGTGCCCTCAAAAGCATCTCTCATATATTTCATTCATTAGCTTAATATTCAGTTAAAAAGGGGAACTAAATACATATTAGTAATTGATATGAAACATTCAATGATAAAATTGGTCAAATCTAATTACATTCATGAAAATAAAGTTCAGTTATTTTGTTAACATTTAATGAGGAACTTATCTGTTGTTCCACATATTACATTTTTGCTCTTGGAATAAATTAATGAAGTTAATTTGCACACGGTTAAAGAGTGTTTTTGTTTGAGAAGAAGCTGTGAAAATGTATGTAAAAATGTATCTTTATGGTTTTGTGCGCGTTATTTATGCCAATATTTTTGTGAACTAATTAACATTTGTGTCTTTTCTTAATTCTGATGGCATTTTGGAGACATTGTGAGGCACGTTAAGATGTGTTGTCCCCAATAAATGTTTGTTAAAACCTAAGAACGATGTTGAGCCTTGATTAAACCCTAGAGGAGTAACAGCTGGAGTTGTTATGTGTGTGTCTGTATATTAGGTCTGCAAAATTATTAGTAAAAACAATAGGATGATCCAGAGAAATCAAGGACTTCTTATATAGAGAGGGCTGATCAATAATATCATGAATCATTTTTTGTTATAAAAACACCCAATATTTAACTGGCAGGTTAACCAATTTGTGGAGCTCATTTTGTTTTTATCTCTATGGAAACGTGCAGAATAAACTAAAAGTAATTCTAAAAAATATGGAAATGTTTGAACAAATAGTTAAACATCATTATTACCTTAGGAATAACATTATCATTGCTTTATAAAATAATCGACAATAATTTATAACCCTCTATTCCCCAAATAAAGAAACAATGCATTTTTCCTGGTGTGAAAGTTGAGGTCATAATTATTAAATTGTGTTTTGTGTGTCGTTTTAGGGGGGAAAGTGTAAAGAATGTGTAGAGTAAAGCTGGAACATTCTGTCTGACTTTTTATGTCCAAAAAATGTTTCTGAATTTCCTGTAAAAGTGGTTCAAAAAAGAATGTTATCTAAGGAATGTAACAGGCTGTACAGCACATCTATTCATAGCATAAAAACGAACAAAATAGTGAGGAATGATGTCACTTTCTCAGAATGGAAAATCCAACTAAATTCTTGGTTTTACCTGCAGGGGTTGTTGATCTTAGAGGGATGGACATTGATGTAAGGGGAGACGGGTTTGTCAACAAATGAGCCGAAGCCCAGCCAGAGGTCTGAGGTGTGCTCCGTCATACGAAGGGACAGAGCCACGCCGACCGTCTTCAGCTGCACGATATGAGAAGAATAGGAAAATATTTATTAGAAAAATGAGGAATCAGAAGGAGAAGTAGAAGAAAAGGTAAATAAAACATTTTCTTAGAGATTTCTTAACATAGATGGGTCAAAAATATGCAGAACTTTCTAAAAGCATAACTGAAGATTTGTCCATAAGTGAAAGGAACGTATGTGTATCTGAACGCCTACGTGATTGAGGTTTTCCTGCATTGAGGCTGATACGTCCACCAGGTAGTAGAGATCCACAGGGTAGCACTCCAGTTGCTTCACAGCCACCGTGAAACTGGCTTCTGACCCTGAACACACACACAGACACACATTTATGAGCATAAGAGAGAAACATGCTTAAGCCATGCTCAGACCTAAAGTTTCAGGTGGTCTACCTGGTCTCAGGGTGATGCTGATGTCTCGGGGGGACACTTGTGTACTGCTGAATGTCTCGTTGACCTCCACCTTGACCTTTGACTGCTCCATGAACTCTGACCCGCAGCCTCTTCTGCGCAGGTTGTCCGGCAGGTCGCAGCGATGGCTCGGCTCAGAACCGTACAGGAAGTCCTAAAGGCCAAAGCGCAGGTTATAAGCCTTCCTTCAACTTTATTTAGTTAAATTAATGTTTTATAGTAAAGATGTTTAAAATTAGGAGTTTGCAGAACAAAAAAGGTTCTATTTCATCACATCTCATGTCAAAAGACCTGACACAAATCAGATGCATAACCTGCTAAATCTGTTCTTTATGTCAGCCTTTTCCTGCTGTAATCTTTCTATTTATACCACAATCACAGCTCCTTAAGCCCCTCTGACTCAGGGAGAGTGCAAACTTTATGTCATACACCCAATCACAAGCATCACATAAGTGTGTTCTCAGGTTTTGCTTTACAAGTACATGATATTTAGTTAGAAACTGCTTATTCACACACCAGGAAGCACAAAATACTGAAACTGCTTCCACATTTTGCTTTCATTTTCTGTTCGATCTCTGACCTAAAAACCACACCGCTTTAATGGTTTGATCCTGAAACTACTCATGTTGAAGAAGTGCTCGTTTTTATTTCCTGTTCCGTTTTCACGCTGATTCTTTTTGTGTTTCCAGGGAGATCAAACCAATATTTAAGCTGACGTTTGCAATTATTAGGAGTAAACAGTGACCATGACTTTGTAAAATGAGTTTTGCTGCAGTTAATTTTCAACAACAACAGCGGTGTCACGCCTCACAGCTTTGGATTGGATTAGTGACCTTTTGTACTTCATGAGAGAAACACAGTCCAGCGGTGCCTGAGGTGTAAAATCTGACTGATAAATGTGTGTATTTACACAGAGTTATTACCCTCCTATGAGTTTGATTTAAAGCGTGCAACACGACCAATGAGATTATGCAGATGGGTAATGAAACAGCCAAATCACCGGGGATTTCTACCATTTTTAAGCTATTAAAACCACTAGAGCGAGGCTTCATACGGTCCACATAGAGGGCTAAGACCTGAACCTGCAAGCCAGACTCTTTTTTTGATATCATCACAGCAATATCTTGCCTAACTTTTATTACCAAAAAGTTTGACACTGACTACTTCCTGGGACTTTCCATCACAAGAACTGAGCGTTAAAAGCGTTATGCCGACACGCATTTACATATATACAGTTACAGATTTGTTTTCTGTGCTTGTCCAAGCATGGATGTGTGTGTAGGAGGTTACAGAGGTGATGTTTGAAGGCCCTACATACACACACACACACACACACACACACACTGGTGAACCCAACCCAAAGATGATGTCAGGGAAGTTTAGGGTTCAACAGGGTGGGAAAGCACCTGAAGTCTCCAACACACACTTGTTGAAAGTCTGTTTTAATCAGTGATGTCACTCTCTGTGTGTGTGTGTGTGTTTGGTGACTGGTGTGGCACTGGGAGGCTTTAAGTTTCTCAAGGTTCAGGGTGGGCTCTTCACAAGACAGCAAGACACGCAAGACAGATAAAGACAAACACACGGGCTGATGTAGTGAGATGCAGAGACTAAACACACGGGCAGAAAACCGCTCTGTCTGAGAAAACACACACCGAAATGTTCACACACACAGGTCACATAATGCAGGCCACTAAGCCCAAACATACACATTATATTCTCATTTGTGAATGCCATGAAAGCTTTGGTGCGTGTCATCCGAGGAATGCTGCTGAATGTCTGCCACGTTCCCACTGTTTGCTTTATTTCCTTTTTGTCCATCGCACACAAACACACACATTCCTACCTCCTTAAAGCACCAGGCGCACTGAGGTCCGCGTCGGAGGCAGTCTGCGCAAGAGGTGACGCCAGGCGACCAACAAACCCCAGCTCCTAAACGGTGGACAACAACAAAAGACGAGACGGAGAAGTGTGATTAGCATGTGAAAGAATGTGTGTGTCAACACTCATTAGCCATGCAGCGGAGCTTCTGCTGACATTTAGGATCTCATTTACACCAAAGCACCACTTAGAGGTCATCCAGCACATATAAGTGAGTGTGGGAACAGGTGCTTGAGACGCTGGAGTGGATCAGCGGAGCATTTCACACGCAGAGAACCTCAAAGCGAGTCTCTGCTTTTAACTACAGCAAGGACGCAAGAAAAACACAGCGAGGATGTAAGAAAAGACGCGACATGCACCTCAAGCTTCCTGTAGTGGGATTAATGATTTACTGAAGTAATTTATCTGCTGAAAGTCCAATTTTCCTGAACCATCGCAGTGATTTATAGGGCTGGAATGTAGGACAGAGAAAGCATGCAGGTCTGAGCATCATTAACGGGCCCATTATCGGGCAGCTTTGACCCAATTAGCTCTCTGACCTCTAATAAACCCCCAGGATTGTTGATGGGTTGAGGTTTTAGTGCAAAACGATGGTTAAATATGCAGAAAGGAGGTGCTGTGGGTTGAGAGATTCTGATGTTTCAGCATCCAGACCCAGGCCTCATTTGGGGTCACACTAGAACTGGTTTGTTCTAAACATCAGATTATGACAAAACACTTTGGCTACATTAGTTTTTGTGACTGCATCAGAACTATAGGACCATCCAGTTTAAAATCAATAAATTAAGGTAAAAATCTTTATATAAACATCCTCTTAAGCCTCTTCCCCCACAGACAGGATAATATCTGATGCTGTGTGATTATCTGAGATGATAACAGGCTAATTGCTGGGTTATTATGTAATTGGTCCCTAATGAGCTGAAGCACTCACTCACCGGCACTGGACGCTTCTGCGCAGACAGCGAGCAGCATGCAGCAGAGCAGGACGCACAGAGGAGGATCGCTGCGTAGCGGCCAGGAAGTCATCCTATCCAAGATTCAAGATCGGAGCAGCTGTCGGAAAAGGAACCGGGTCAAGCTGAGATCCGTGCGTCCGCCGCGCGAACAAAAGCCGGGAGTGTCGGACCGAGCCGCGGGACATTGTCCTTCACCTCTAAAAAAAAAGGGAAAAGAAAAAATTCTCTCTAATCCCGGGGAGGTGTTCACATCCCCGGGTCAAATGCGCTTAAGAGAGCGCGCACCCCGCGTGGACCAAGGTGAAGCAATAGTTGGACTGTTTCACTCAGTCCCTCCATCTATATCCAGGTGTGCATCCAACAATGGACCGTCCTCCTCCTCCTCCTCTTCCTCCTCCTCCTCTCTCAGGTCTCGCGCAGCGCTGCGTTCAGGCGCGCTCCTCCAGCACGCTGACCGAAAACACCGGCGCTCTAAATCCAGGAGAATGAGCGCGTTTTAACCGCTGCACTGACTCAGGCAGGCGGATGCCATGGCAACGACGCCTTTAAGTCCTCGCTGTATCAGAGAGTTGGAGAGGGAGGGACAAATAGGGAGAGAGAGAGAGCAAAAGAGAGAGGGAGAGAGGAGTAGAGACGAGGAGTTGTGATGCGGTGCATTCCAGCTGAATCGCGTCCTTGGACTGAGCGTTCCTGTTGGGGTGGGAACCTAAGCCGGGTGGTGGATGGGTAATGGGGGTGCTTGGGGGGGGGGGGGGGGGGGGG